>CAUHTR010000179.1:0-174590 GCA_959609185.1 Schmidtea polychroa | reverse complement strand
NGATGGGATATTGTCGGTTAGATTTAATGAGAGATCGGATAAGGTGTGAAAATATGATCTTTTGAGGGGATATAGTTGGTTAAATTTAATTAAGGATGGGTTAAGATGGGAATATATTATTTTTTTAATGGTGATGTTGGCAAAATATCAATGTTTTAAGGGAAATTGCAATACATTAGTTATGAATCAATAATAATTATATCGTTTTATTAGGTTGTGATTAATGCACAGTAAATTAATTTAGATTTATGTTTTAGAACAATGTTTTATTAAGTAGGGATAATCTATTTACTTGGTTTTGACAATGAAATCTTTACAGATAATTGGGATTGATATCAACTTTAATTTATTTTTATCTTTATTTAGACGGACAACGACAAAAGTTGGAAATATTGATTTAAAACATCGACAACTAAATAAAATTGATCTTTATTGGAAGAATCTTGATTTTAATTAGTAATTAAATCGGTTGGATATCGGTAAAAATGATCATTTGAAGAAATGTGGATAAATTTAATCTTTCTATGCAACTATTCAGTTATATTGTACAGTCAAATTTCAAGCAATATTTATTTTAAATTTCGAGTACAGTGATTAACAAAAATTTAATTATAACCGGTTTTATCATTAGATTTTATAAATTATTTAGAGTTAATGATTTTACCTGTTNCCGGTTTTATCATTAGATTTTATAAATTATTTAGAGTTAATGATTTTACCTGTTTTATAGGGAAATATTTGTGATAATACGAATTAAAGTTAGAATTATAGTCATTTAAAGGGGATTTTAAGGAATCTTATTAGTCTGAGGTAAATATATAACCTTTTAAGGATATTTATCGATAAAATACTAATCTTTAAAGATAGAGTTATTTTTGGGAAATTTGATGCTTTTTAGATGATTTTATTGAATTATTTGTAATAATATTGATTAAGGGTAGAAATATAGTCATTTAAGGGATTTTAAGGAATCTTGTTAGTTTGAGGTGAATATATGATATTTAACAAGTACTTATCGATAAGATACTAATCTTTAAAAATAGAGATATTTCAGGCGAAATGATTCTTTTTAGATGATTTTATTAGAGAATTCGCTTGAATATACCAATTATTGTCATTTGAATGAATTCTCTGGTTTGCTAGTTTTCTAGTCTCTTTTTGGAATTTAATGATAATTATTTTTATTGTAGATTGATGACATTGATAATTTTAATGAATTTATACTGATTTTTGAATATTTTGAGCATTCAGTCAATCAATTTGAGTACATGTATTATTTTTAAAAAAAAATAATTAAAATTAATTTTATTTCAATTAATTTATTCAATCTAAATCAATTATCTACTAAATCTTATCTTATTAATTTATTATCTTAGTCGATTCAACTTGAATGATCAGTATTTTTTTATTTACTGGATGATTAATGAATAGAATTCTTTCTTGTCTATTAATTAAATTTTTATGATATTTATTTTGAGTAAATTTAAATTTTTGCAATTATTTAATCAATTTTTACCAAGTTATTGATGTCTTGAGTTCAATTAATTTTCCATCTAAGTGATGAGTATTTTTCTTTTAAAGATCAATTTGTTAGTACATAGTTGTTGTTGTAGGTAGTTGGTTGTTAGTACTTGGTAGTTGGTACTTGGTATCTGATTGACTTTTTAGATTTTGATAAGAAGATAGTGTATGTGATGAAGAATATTTTGTATTTAATTGCTATTATTTTTATGTGTGGTTAGTTGATTGTTGGTATCTAGTTGTTGGTATCTTGTATTTAATAGTTGGTAGAGTGTTGTTTACTGATTGTTGTTATATAGTTGTAGGTTGATAATGCTTAGTAACAGGTTGATGTTGGTTGTATGTACTTGGTATCAGGTAACTGGTTGTTAGTACATGGTAGTTAATTAATGAGTAGGTGGTGGTTGAGTGTTACCAATAGCCTTACGACCAGTACCTTTACGACTAATACCCTTACGACCAGTACCCTTACGACCAGTACCCTTAGGGGGTCAAAACATCCTGTCGGATAAACTCAGAGTATATATAATAAAACTGATCAACAAGAAGTATTTATTGAATGTGATTTTTACTTTGCAATAATAAGTCAGTAGTTATCATTTAAAAGAAGATGTTTTTGTAAATTAGAATTCATTAGTATTTCATTGTAATTTAAATTATTTTGAATTTCACGTGGTGTTTTAAAGTGATTGAGTTGTGGTTTTTTGATGAAAATCAACATGTTTGTTAAATTTAGACATTTTGAAAAGGTTTTCTATTGATTGTAATTAAACATATTTTTAAAGACAGATAAAAAATTAATTTAAAAACATTTCATAAAATACAATAAAGAATACTTAGTTGGTTGTTAGTAACTAGTTGTAGGTATCTGGTTGTTTGAGAATTAGTTAGTACGTGGTATCATGTTCAAAGTATTTGTTAGCATCTAGTTAAAAATATTTAGTAACCGATTGTTGGGAACTGTTGAATATTATTATTATTATTATTATTATTATTATTATTATTATTATTATTATTATTATTATTATTATTATTATTCCATTAAAATTTCCATTAAAAAATTAACTTAAAAAATTATTTCATTAAAATTAACTTAAAAAATTTTACATTTAAAATTAACTTAAAAAATATTTCCATTTAAATTTTCATTAAAAATTACATTTCTCAAAAAAGTTGGTGGTTATTCAATCTTTTGATAATAAATTTAAAAATCTTACTTTAATTTACTTATTTAGCTTTAATTTAAAATTTGAACCATTGGTTACTTAATTTTAAATTTTGAACCTTAATTTTCCTTAATTTATCCTTAATTTACCTAATTATTCTTTATTTCTTAATTTTACACCATAATTTACTAAACAACTAATTATAACCCTTATTTTCATATTTAACTAATAATTTCATGTGGTCATTGATTAATTGACGAAGATTTGCATCTAAAATTAACATTGGAAATCCCAGAAAATCTTCATCTTAAATTAACTTTAACTTTAATATTTTAGACCATTGATTACTTAATTTAAAAATTAGACATTAATTTACTTATTTAACCAATAATTTCATGTGGTCATCTGGTTGTAAGTACTAGGTATCTAGTTGTTATTACTTGGTTGATGATGCTTAGTACCTGGTTGTTGACGGCTGTGAGTAGTAGGTATCTGGTAACTAGTTGTTAGTATCTAGTTGTAGGTATCTCGTTGTTGGTGGTACTTGGTAGGTGGTAGCTAGTCGGTTGTAGGTACTTAGTAGTTTGGTAGCTAGTTGGTTGTAGGTACTTACTTAGTAATTGGTAATTAATGATTAGTACCTGGTTGTTGTTGGTTGTTAGTACTTGGTATCTAGTACCTAGTTGGTTGATAGTACTTAGTAACTAGTTAATGGGTAGGTGGTTGTAGGTACTTGGTAGGTACTTAGTAGTTGGTAATTAATGCTTAGTACCTGGTTGATGTTGGTTGTTGGTACTTGGTAGGTGGTAGCTAGTTGGTTGTAGGTACTTGGTAGGTGGTAGCTAGTTGGTTGTAGGTACTTGGTATCTAGTACCTAGTTAGCTGGTTGTAACTAGTTAATGGGTAGGTGGTTGTAGCTAGTTAATAGGTAGGTGGTTGTAGGTACTTAGTAGTTGGTAGTTAGTTGTTGTTGGTACTTAGTAGCAGGTAACTGGTTGTTAGTACTTGGTATCTAGTACCTAGTTAGCTGGTTGTAACTAGTTAATGGGTAGGTGGTAGCTAGTTGGTTGGTTGTTGTTGGTTGTGAGTACTCGGTATCTGGTACCTAGTTGGTTGGTTGTTGTTGCTTGTATGTACTTGGTAACAGGTAACTGGTTGTTAGTAACTAGTTGTAGGTTGTAAGTGTTTGGTATTTAGTTGACAGTGCTTAGTACTTGGTTGTTGTTGGTTGAATGTACTTGGTAGGTGGTAGCTAGTTGGTTGTAGGTATCTAGTTGTAGGTATCTGGTTGGTTGCTTGTTTTTATTGTTAGTACTTGGTACCTAGTTGGTTGCTTGTTTTTGGTTGTTAGTACTTGTTAGGTGGTTGTTGGTACTTAGTATCAGGTAACTGGTTGTTAGTAACTAGTTGTAAGTACTTGGTATTTGGTACCTAGTTGTTAGTAACTAGTTGTAGGTATCTGGTTGTTAATACATGTTCATAAGTTACTGGTTGTTGGTACTAAGTTGTTGGTTTGTTGTAGAATTATTATTAAAATTTGTCTTTGAAAAAATATTTCATAAAAAATTTCATTAAAAAATTATCTTAAAAATTTCCATCTAAAATTAACTTAAAAAATATTTCATAAAAATTTCCATTAAAAATTAACTTAAAAAATTATTCCATAAAAATTTCTATTAAAAATTACTTAAAAAATTATTTCATAAAAATTTTCATTAAAAAATTTCAATTCTCAACACCTTCTATTATTTCAACTTTTTGTTAATAAATTTTTAAAATCTTACTTTAATTTACTTATTACATTACTTATTTAAAAATTATTACTTTAATTTACTTATTTAACTTTAATTTAAAATTTTTGACCATTGATTACTTAATTTTTAAATTTGGACCTTAATTAACTTTAATTTAATTTTTTAGAACCTTAATTTAGTTATTTGAGCCCATTCATTACTAATTGAAAAATTTGGACCATAATTTACTGTAATTTAATTTTTAGAACCATAATTTACTTTAATTTAATTTTTAGGACCATAATTAACTGTAATTGAAAAATTTGGACCATAATTTACTGTAATTGAATTTTTAGACCCATAATTTACTGTAATTTAATATTTTAGAACCTAAATTTACTGTTATTGAAAAATTTGAACCATCATTTACTTTAATTCAAAAATCTTAGCCCATAATTTACTTTAATTCAATTTTTAGACCCATAATTTACTTTAATTTAAAAATTTGGACCATAAATTACTGTAATTTAATATTTAGAACCATAATTTACTTTAATTTAATTTTTAGGACCATTATTTACTTTAATTCAATTTTTAGACCCATTATTTACTTTATTTTAAAATTTTGAACCATAATTTACTTTAATTTAATTTTTTTAGAACCAAAATTTACTTTAATTTAATTTTTAGAACCATTATTTACTTTAATTTTTAAATTTGGACCATTATTTACTTTAATTTAATTTTTAGACCCATAATTTACTGTAATTTAAAAATTTTGACCATAATTTACTGTAATTTAATTTTTTAGGACCATAATTTACTGTAATTTAATTTTTTAGGACCATTATTTACTTTAATTTAATTTTTTAGGACCATTATTTACTTTAATTGAAAAAATTTACCACGTTTTTTTAGTGTAGACCACCTATTTCTCAGGACCAAGGAGACCACCTCACTATAGTGTGAAAAATCCATGCTTTTTTATTGAAGACCGCCTTTTTCTATTGAAAATATCCTGAGACCTTAAATTACCACTCTTTTTTAGTGTAGACCGCCTTTTTCTATTGAAAATAACCTGAGACCTTAAATTACCATGCTTTTTTATTGAAGACCGCCTTTTTCTATTGAAAATATCCTGAGACCTTAAATTACCATGCTTTTTTAGTGTAGACCGCCTTTTTCTATTGAAATTCTCAGGACCAAGGAGACCCCCTCACTATAGTGTGATAAATCCTTGGCTTTTTTATTGATAGTCGGATTTTTGTATTGAAAAAAAAATTTTTTGTATTGAAAATCCCAGACTATCGTTTTGTATAGAAAAAAAAATTTTTTGTATTGAAAATCCCAGGACCATCGTTTTTGTATAGAAAAAAAAATTTTTGTATTGAAAATCCAGGACCATCGAGACTATAGTGTGGAACAATTGCGTAATAAAATCGTGCAACAAAAAAAATCGTGCAACAAAAAAAATCGTGCAACAACCCCCCCCCCCGGGGGGGGGGGGGTAATTGTTGCAGCGGGCCACTTTCTACCTACTAGAGAGTTATAACTGGGCGAAAGACAGCAAAGAAATTTCATCAAACCATTGTGAATATACAGTAGAGTATTACTGTCCAGCTGGTGATGAAATCAAAATATCAAATGAAGAAATACTTAATATCAAGCAAATGCGTTGGAATACTTATGAACAATTCAAAAAAAGAGCTTTCAGTGCTTGGATTGTGCAAATGCCAAAGAATAACGAAGAATGGAAAAAAGGAAAATGTTCTTGTCCAAGTTTTCTAAAAGATTGTACATGCAAACATCTTATTGGCATCGCTATTCGATTAAAATTAACAAAGCCACCCATTGAAGCAAAAAATATTCCAATAGGTGAAAAAAGAAAAAGAGGAAGACCAACAAAAGCAAGTTTAAAAAGACCATTTATTGACCAATTATTATTAAATACTGACCCTTTAGTTAATCCCTGTTGATTAAGTACATTAAGAATGCTAAGTCACTGGTGTGTTAGAAGGCATTTGTACAAGATTAGTCGGGTCTAGTGCTTGGTTGTTGTTACTTTGTTATTTGTACCTGGTTGTAAGTACCTGGTTGTTAGTAACTGTTTATTGGTATTTGTTTTTGTAAGTACTTGGTTGTAAGTACTTAGTGGTTAGTACCTAGTAATTATTATTATTATTTACAAAAATTAATTTCATTCAAATTTGTTTAAAAATTTACATTCATTAATTTTTTAAATTTCTCGGAAGATGTCGATTCTTCAAAATATGTTAGTTTAATTTTAAATTATTACTCTAATTTACTTTAATTTACTTAATTTACAACTATTACTTTACTTATTTACGTTAATTCCTTAGAAGACATTGATTCTTAAAAATATTTTACATTGACTTACTTTTTTTAACCCAGATAAGCCTACTGCCCTTTGGTTACAAATTAAAACATTTTATCATATGAGAACCTTATATTTTATACAATTTTTGATTTTGGTGACACTAGATATAGCTGGTTGCTTGAGGCGGATTCCCACGTCTGATCTAAACAATTGGCCAACATAATTATTAATTAAATATTAACAAATAAAAAAAGTTTCAGGAATAACTGGGTAATTACATTACCCTAGTTTAAAATAAATTACCTCGATTTACTTTTTTAAAAAATATAACCTTAATTTCTCAGTCGATAGTACTTCTTAATAATCTACTACTTATTTTAAATTATTACCACAATTTTAAGTACTTTATTTTACTTTAATTTAAATATAATACCATAATTTCTCAGAAGTCCACTTTACTTAAAAATAACTTAAAACAAATCATTGGACAAAAATTCCTGAGATCAAAATACAAACTCACTATAGTGCTTCATTTTGACATAAAAACACGTCGGACACTACAGCAAATGCTTTTTTATCCGTGTTTTATAAATTTATTTTTATTGTGAAGATATTTTAATTTAAGAAATTAAGCTTATTGTTCAAGAAAAATTACTTTAATATTTAGAAGTTTAAAATGTTTAGTTTTTTCATTTAAAATTAAATTTTAATGTTTTTATCGAGAAATAATACTTAGTTTTTTTCATTGAAATTAATTTTTAGGCTTTTTTCATTAAGAATTATTTTTAATCTTTTTAATCTAGAAAAATTCTATTGTTTTTATCGAAACTAAAATACTCTCTGAATATAGTATGAGTTTCATATTAAAATTTGACCAAATCCCAAAACTCAATAAAAAAAATTAACCCTCTCATTCCGTAAAAAAGATATTATTGGGAAGGTGTCTAAAAAATAATTTTAAGCGAAATATCCCTAATCGCCCAGAAAGAATGTTTCTCTGGCCAAATATGCAACGGGGCATAGTCCTCAAGATACTCTATTTATTTTGTTTGCATGGAAAATTTTTATTTATTCATGATTTAATGCAAAATTTAAAATATTTCCAAATAAAACTTAGGTATTTTACTAGAAATTTGGGTAAATGCCAATTTAATAATTTTTCAGCGTTAGAAACCGTATCTTTAAATATTCCTCGCATTAATCACCGATTCCATATAGTGATTTAATTGTTCCAAGAAAATTGATAAAATTTTATCTATTATCCGAAATCCATTTCATGGACATGTAGATGACATTCCTGTTGATATACTATTAGAAATAATGAGATAAATTAATAGATGAGAAATATCGCGAAGAACAAGAAAATGCATGCAATTTTTATGAGCATGTGAATAACGGAAAATTCTAAAATTTAAAAACATTTGCCAAGAAATATTTTGAGATCTTCAGCTCAATTTATATTTCCGAACAATCTTTTTTCTTTAAAGAATCTTAGTAAAATTACAAAAAGATCAAGATTCAAGGATTTACATTCGCAGGCTGTGTTAAGAATATCTGTTACAAGTATAAAGCCGGAAGTAAGAAAATAATAGGCAATGCAAAGCTCTTCAAAAGTCACATTAGTTTTTTTTGTAAATTTGCTTTTCTAAATTACTTGCATTTATACATAAATAAATTCCATAATAAAAGTTTGTTAACGTAAATGAATTGTTTTTGTTATTCACAACTAGTAGTGTATTATAATAGTGATCAGTGTTTACCATATGATATTTAGTTTGAGAACCATCTTTTTATTGGTAGCCCTGAGCTATTTGAGATTTTTGGAGACTCCCACCCTAAGTATTTTTCATGGGAAGGGTAATTGGTTTTCCATATTTTATTTTTTGTTTAAATGAAGTAATTTTTATTTTTTAATTTGATTATTGTTAAAAAGTCTAAAAGAAATTCTTCTCTAAAAGCTTAAACTTTATTTTAATCAAAAAGTACTTGAGTGCAACTATAGTGAGATAATTTTTAGACTTACAATAGTGGCCAAAATTTTGTATAGCGAATTGTGGTCTTGAACTGGTTTTTGAACTTGTGTTTTAACCCTTTCAAAACGATTTTTTTATTTGAATAATTCATGTATTATTTATAGCACACGTGTCTACTGTTTGTTAGGAAATAGGAAATGGTTGCACTATTTTGTCAGAATTTTTGTACAGAGAATCGTGATTTCATTAATTTTAGGTTCGATTTGAACAGTATTTTACAGTGTCATTTAAAAAAACTTAAGAAAATAAATAAACAAAGTTTTTGATGAGTTTTTCCACTTATAAAATATTATAAAATCAGTACAAACAATAAATGTCCATAAAGGACACATTGAGTTAGAAATAATCGTTTTCCTTCCAAAACTACTTAATAACTCAATAGATGATTTAATGTTTTAATTTAACCTCCTATTAGAACAATTTCTTATTTTGAATAAATTTATCTGTTTTTAATGTATAATAATGAATTTGAATTTATTGTATAATAAAAAAAATGTAATAGTAATGAATTGTTAAACAAATATATTTAAATTATAATTATGCAGCAAAACATTTTCAAGGCCATCTTTGTTTAAATATATTAAAGGTTTCTTAAATAACTAAGTTAAAGTTTCAAAGTGCTATTCACCGTTTCTGAAATTACTTTGAAATTTACTGAATTAAACAGAACAAAAATTTTTGATAATATGACCAACATCAGTTTATCTAATATATTAAAAACAAAAATCCTAACAATAAGTGAAGAGTTTATTTGGTGCGTATTATCAGAAAGTGTTGATACAATTCAAAATTCAGGTAAAATTTTCCTAATTATTTTGATTAACTTTTAGATTATGATTTAAGATTTTATCGACCGTTCAGAATTGTTTTTGATGACGCCCAGTAATTCTTTTATTTCACCACTTGGAAAAATAATTTTTATTCCAATGAGTGAATATGGTAAAGCTTACAGTCCATCTAGTATTCAGAATTTGGAACAAAACTGGCCAAAACTGACTTATAATATAAAATTGCAAGTTGGTTAATTAGTTTTAGAGTTTTGTAAATAATTTTTTAGATTATTCTCTATTCGTTGGGGAAAATGTTGAAATTGTTCTTTTTCCAAATTGATGTAAGATTAATTTTAATTCGAAATTTTCACTTCAATTTCTTGATTTTATCAACAAAATGAATTTGTATTATTTTAACGTGGAACACCAAAATGTCCATTTTTCCCTCTAGTAAGCTACCAACTTCCTGTACTTGCCTCGATATTATAATATAACTTTTGTTTCTCTACGATATGTGTTCTATTGTATTTCACTTTCAAAATGCTTTATACTATCTTAGGCGGCAGAAAGTTTTACTTGCGCAAATCAGTAAGGACTTGTTAACATAATCGTCACACTAATAAATATATACATAATTATTAATATTAAATATTGATTCTAATAAAATCCTGTAGTATAAATGTTCTTCAATGTCTAATTAAAGTAATAACTCAAAAAGTTCTGGCAATGTTTATATCTTCATGAGGGTTTTACAGCAAATATTCTTCAATATAATCTGAAACATTATATAAAAGTGATATAAAATTGTTGATTTAATAATATTATTTCGTATGAATTATATAATTAGAAACCAAATCTTTGTTCTGTGAAATACATTTCTTTTACATTTGTTGTACGAATTAATTTTTACCATTTATAAATTATTTTATAAAATATAAATTTTGGAAACCAGTATTTTTTTAGGATTTGTTTAAACCCTTAAGCGGTTGAATGCATTGTACGAAGTGGCTCTGCAAGTGGCCATGTATTTTTGTCGCTAGTTTATAATTTCATCAAATCAATCAGAAAAATTAAGTTCACGTTATGTTTTCCACATCGTAAATAGCACGACGCCTAAACAGGTTGAAGATTGCAATGTGCACATCCATTCTCCATTACTATGAACAATTACGCGTATATATTCGACACAATCATTTAGAATGTCAAGAAAATTCATAATACGAGTTTATTCGTCACAAGCGCTATGCAATACAATAAGTCATGACGAATATTTACGACCTAACCACTCAATGGGTTAAAAAAATTTTTTAAATAATATTTAAATAATATTAAAAAATCGTATTATGTTTTATTAAGCTTAATATGTTATCTTTTCCGAATTGAAATCAAAAATGCTAACTTCAGTTACTTTTTGTATTTTAATTCGTTCAATAATAATAGAGAACCAATGAACACCTTCTAAGGCTGGATAAACAGTAAAAGTACCGAAAGCACCAATATATATTTATTTAATATAATAATAAAAACAAAAATTCCTTTGCCTTAAATTTATTCTTTCATTTAATGACCTAATTAACCTCTCCGCGCCTACGTGCATATATGGTGTCACGTAACTTCATTTGCCTTATTTATTTTCCATGAGTTTTTACAAATATTTTAATAGTGATAATGCAGTTTTGACCGCTTTTATTGGCGTGAGGTGTTACTCATTTCTAAGTGTCATTTTATAATTTTAATTTTGAAAGGGTTGTGATGATCCAGTCACTTAAATTACATAAATGATCACTTAAAATTTTTGATCGCCTTAATAAATCATATGCAATCACTTTAATGGTCACTTAAATAAAAATGAAAATAATTTGAAAATAAATATGACAAACACTAACCACAAAATTTAACTGAACATTTTAGAGTAAACTAAGCAAAATTTTTAGGTTTTCTGGCGTTTTGTTGTCATTCTGGCCAGTAAAGCTTTATGTTTTGTACTTGGTGCCACTGTTGGTTCCTCAGGCTTTTTTCTTTTAGTGGTCGTCCAACTTTCCTTTCTGAAACAATTTTCAAAGCAAAGACAGTAGCA
This sequence comes from Schmidtea polychroa, assembly GCA_959609185.1. Classification (NCBI taxonomy): domain Eukaryota; kingdom Metazoa; phylum Platyhelminthes; order Tricladida; family Dugesiidae; genus Schmidtea; species Schmidtea polychroa. The sequence continues at coordinate 162,952 of CAUHTR010000179.1, read as the reverse complement.
GAAGCAGTTGAAGCCTTTGGGACAACAGTATATAATGCACCTGAAGTAGTTGGTTCTTGTTCTTGGCCTTGATATGCCGGCTGAAAAGCCAATGCTTTGACAGCTTTCTTGCTAATCATTAGCGACTTTGCCTCATTGTAAATTCTCATGAGTTTGTTCAAAGCCACAATTCCAATAATGTGCTTGCACATGTGATCTTTAAAAAATTTTGGACAAGTGCACCGAGCAAGTAGAGCAGTTTTACTTTCAAGAGGCTGAGGGTGAATAAGATCACAATTAGTAACATTTCTATGTTTGCTCACTTTCAAATTAATAGTATCGGTAATTCAAAATTAGTGATCACAATTAATAACATTTTAATTAAAACTATTCGGCCAAACAAATAAATTAAGAGATCAATTTATTAATTTGAGGGACAATTCATGCCTAGTGATCATTAAATTAATTTAATAGACATTTTAATTAAATTAAGAGCACAATTATGTAATTTAGGAGACAAATTTAATAAAAATTAAATGATCGTTTTTGTAATTTAAGTGACAATATAATAATATCCGATTTTGAAATGCTAATTTCCTGCTTCATTATAAAAAATAATTTCCTTTGTCAATGGAAATATAATTTCTGCTTGAAAAGATTAAATTATTGCATATAGAGCAAAAGACTCCGATTTACAACCTCTGATTTCTGTATATCCGATACTCACGTCCATTCGATTTATATCGCAGTTGTCACTTTTCAATTATAATCTTGTGTTTTATGAAAGTAAAAGTTTTGAGGATATTTTGAAAAACTAGCCCAATCAATATTATGTCAGTTGACATGAATTGATACATGGCGTGAACTGTTGATATCAAGTGTCGACTAGTAGCCGCTGAATATCAACTGCCAATATCTAGTAGTTCAGATCAAATGAAAAGTCGATCAATGTATAAAAATTGTTACAAGTGAATTGTAATAGTTTTGCATTTTCTAATCTGTACGACTTGATTGTAATTGAACAAAAATGTGTAATAAACGAACCAAATAGTATTTGTGAAATCACATCATTCTACATTTAAAGATATATTATAAAACACAAATACAGAATTTGTTTTATTTCTTCTAGAAAATTAATCAAGAAATATAATCTTGTTTATTCTTTTAATACTGTCATCATATAAAGACCAATATTATCCCATACGAAATGCCCATGAAAACATTCATAAAACACTTTTTAAATGATTCTTTTAATTTCCATTTGTATTGATAAAATACATCATAAGTGGCTACATTTTTGGGTTCCAGGGTGATTAGTTGATAGAAAGATTTATGGCGGTCGACGGACATTGAAAATAAAAATTTTCTGATAGGACAATAATAAAGACTATTGTATGGTGCATATTCAACTGTGTGTATTAACGACAGATATTATATACATACAAAAAATAAAATAAACTATAAGAAAAAATCACATTAAAGACAAAGAAAATTTTCTATAATATTTGAAATCTAAAAGGTTCACTTTTATTCCCATCTCTACATTGCATTCTTGCAGCAAATTTCCCTTTTTTGTGTTGTTTTGTGAAGTTTTGAAAGATTTATTACTGTTGGCTGCTATTTATAAATTTTATAAAAAGGTTGGTTTTTATTTTTGGAGCCCAATTAAATAATTATCTAGCAAATAATGTTGAGAACCTCAATAACCGTAGCGTTAACTGAGTGTAGTTTTTCACGGTTAAAATTAATTAAGAATTACCTTCGATCTGCTGTAAGTTATTTTGCCTATCGAAACTGAGGTGGCAAATTCTGTAAATTTTGATGACGTAATTAACGATTTTGCAACGAAAAAAGTCGGGAAATTATTTAGTAATATATTATGATTCTTTACAGTAGCGTCACTAGGGTTGGTGTCATCCTCTCACGACAACCCATATACCTCCTCCGAGTCCGTCAGTGCCAAAAAACGGAAACATACAGAATCATTAGTAACGTTTATAAATATAGGTTATATATTTACAAATGCAATCGAAGAAAAAACTAATTCAAGGTAGGTTGGTAACAAATTGTGAGAAGTTAAGAACTAAGAACTACATAGAAAAAATGTTACTTTTTTAATTGTTATTTTAACATTAAACTTTGTCATATTAAATCTTGACTAAATCAGAACTTTCCTTTCCTGGCCTTTAGAGCTGCAAACTTGTTAATTACTGCATCGAAATCAATTCCTTTCGCCAAATCACTTTCAATTGATAATATTGTAAGATCAGAAAGCCTTGACTGTCCCATGGCAGATCGCAAATAGTTCTTTATAAAATTTAGCTTTGAAAAACTCCTCTCACATGAAGCCACAGACACACAGATCGTAAGAAATAATTGTTGGCTCACGGAGAGATATGGGAAAGATTATTTGATGTCTCATTCAGCTATGAATTTCAAAACGTCAAGTACTAACCAGTCTTTGGCTTCTTCGAGATCAATCTCTGCTGCCTTCAGATGCCTTCTCAGCCTTGGTATTTCTAATAAAAGCTTTTCCTCTGATAACTCATCAAAGAAAGTGGTCAATTTTGGAATGGACACCAGTAACTCTTCTTCAGTGGCAGATATCACACTCTTGGCTTGAACAGCCTCAAACATAGCAACTATAATCAAAAACAGCAACTTCAAAACTACCATCATCCAGTACAACGACAAAAACAAAGCGTTTTTACGCACGTGTAGTGGACAAAACAAACACTTTTGTAGGTTATGTTAAACACTAACTAGCTAAGTGTGCGAAAAACCAGCAGTGGAGTGCCGGGGAGCCGACCGGCGGTTCAAAAATCGATGTTTTTGACAGATGTCAAGAGCATCGACGTGGCGCCTGCGAGTGGAGCCATTGTATTTTGCATTTTCGTGTCACCCCTTGTGATGGTCTCACTCGGTGCGGTCCCCATAGTGACGCCACTGATCCTTTATAATATATAATACTTTGTTTATAATAAAAAAATTATTTAAATTTTCTTTTGTTATTGGCCCCTCGCAAATTATGAACCCTGTCGGCAAAAGTCTACGCAGGCTCTTATTGGTATATTTAGGCATAAATGTGTAAAAATTAATGTATTTTAATCTAAAATCAAAAGTATTTTTAATTACTTTAATGTCAATTTAAAAATATTCGTTAGATTTTAACTTGAAATAATAAAGGAAATGTCATAAAACTTCAAATGAGAAATTTTAATCAACGAACCATTTAAGTTCCGAAAATAATGAAAACTAATAGCTTTTGATTAATTGATAAATGATTTGATTTTGTGAATAATTTAGGTCGAAAACTCGATTAAAAATGGAGATCTAATGACAATAATAAATCAATTAACCGAGCTCAACAATGACAGCTTGATCAAGCTATCTAATATTCAATTGGTTAGTCATTTGATTTTTATTGGCTGTTTGTATCGTTTGCCTTGCATTTTCCGTGATAGATTGCCGTTTTTATTGTTGCTTTATAATTAGCCGCATTCTTTCATCAATCTCTGAGCGATTACGTCACATCAATAAATAGATTTGATTGGCTAATTTATTACAAATTTGATTTTATCGTTAAATTTATATAACAATACAAATTAGATTTCTTTTAAAATTGCATTTTATCTTATTTTGACATTGTTTCATTAAGTTAGATAACAAGTAACAAGCTTATTTTTTATTGATATGCCTGAGTAATATCAACATGCATTAATGATAAATATACAATTATTTATTATTTGTGGAGTGTTCACCAAAAAATAAATTTTCTCAGCAATCTTAAATTTCTTTAACCTGAATGAGTTTAATATTTTCAAGCTTAGGCAATGCGAAAACCATAATGTACATATAATATGTAACATATTTACAATAAAGTTAAGATCCCAATCTTTTCTTTTCAGAAAATCAATACAAATATTTTTTGTTCAAGTTTCATTGAATTTTGTTTTAAAGTTTCATTTATGTTCATTATGACTATAAATCATTTTTATTCTTATAACTAAAATTTGATCTATGGTCGTATTGAAAATAAATGAAATTAAAAAAAATTTTTTTAGCTGAATCTTCATCAAAGTACAAGTTATAGAAACGAATTGCAGAAAATAATTCACTAACTTCTTACCGTTATTCTCGTCGCTAACATATATTGTCGCATACCGTTGAGATAATCTGTGGCAAAGAAAGCTGACATATCTGTTAAATTTCACCCATAAATCCTTTCAATTTAATTTTACATTGACTTCGATATTTATTATTTATTTTGAATGATTTTATTATTCTTTTCAGGCTTGCAGTTCGAACACAAAAGACATTTTGATTAAAAACTGTCTCTTAGCGGTGTACCAAGCCAGTATTAGTGCGCATAATAAGGTTAGTTAATACCCATTATCATATTTATTCGTCTGTTAGAATTGTCAGATATAGTTTTAAAAATAAAATAAAATAAAATTGATGAATTTGTGTAGTTCTGAACACTATTACAACTTTTAATTTAATAACAACATTTAAACAACATAATATTTAAGCACAAAATAAAATATGGTAAATAAAGTTCATCAAAACCAAACAAATGTGCATCATTTTAGATAAAAGATCACTTAAAAGTCGGTTTTGTCATCGGATTTCAAGTAAATATAGTGTCATAATATTGTTTTAAGGTTAAATATAATGAAGAAATGTACTAGAATGTGAATATCAAAATATTAAGCAATTCTAAAATTCCTTCAAAGAATATTGTGATATGAAATATATTGTTAATATTTAATTCAATTATTTTCTCTTCTAATTTTCTATCAATTATGAGTGAAATATTTCCAAACCGATTTTATTGTTCTTTTAGCAAAGTAAATTAAACTTTATTTCGATGATATTTCATTTATTTTTATTATGACAAAAGATCAAAAATTAATTTTATGTATCATATATTTTTGGTTTTCTATTTATCAAAGGTTGCCAAAAAAATAAGATATTTTTAATTAATGAAATAAGTAAAGAATTTGTACGTTATATTCACGTGATATATTTTGTGGTTAAATAGAAAATACATCAAAAAACGATAAAATTAAAATTCTGATAATATTATTGATTTTGAAGATTATAGAGAGAACTGGATATATTTTTCATTTGTCTCGTGGTCCTAACTACGTGTCACTAAAACGTATGCGTGTATCTATCTGATAGTGTAAATATTTTTTTGCTTATACCAAATTGAGTATATATAACCGTTTAAATCAACTTTTAATTTTTTTGTTCATCTTTAAACTGTTTTTAATTTTTTGTTATTTCATTATTTTCAATCTGACAAAATACAAAACCAAAAATTCCTATTTGTAATATAGACAAAAGACAATGTGTCAGATAACAACGAGATCTTGCTGTATGAGAACATCCCCTGCAGGAATTTAGAAATACGTTATTTGTTCATTACTCACCTGGTGGTTTGAGTCTATATTGGGGTTTATTTAGGTTAAAATGAGGCTATATTGAGGCAATATTTTTTTGTACAATAAAATTATTAATACACACTTTTATATCATATTTATACGAACCACTAAAATTTAGGTGGTATGGTAGTCAAATATCAAGAAATTTATTTGCAGTCAGTGACAATTGCTAATTTTCAAATAATTCATTGCTATCTAGTAAAATTTACCTCTTAACCCCTACCCCCACACTCCATAATATGACATGAAATCTAGATACCCATCATGCCAAACTTTGTTAATTAAAGAAAATGTAAATTAATTTGGTAAAACAAAAAATTTTTTTTACGTATACTTTAAAAACAAGAATTTAAAAGTATTTCAAACCGCCTGTAATTGTCGATGAGCTTTTACTTGCATGAGCGCTGAATCTGGTAAAGTCATGCAAATTAGATGCAATACCATCCGATACCGATATATATATAAATATAAATTGACTGTATAAGTAACTGAATAGCCATTAATTATTTTCATTGCCAATAAAACCTTTGGTTTTCAGATGAGGTCATTGAGTACTTCTAGCTTGGATGTCAAAATTCCTGATAAAACCTATGCAAGAACCAAGTCGGTTGACAGTCAGAATATTTATGAAAATCTGAAAAATTTGAAGTAATTTTAATATTATTTGTAATATATTATTATTTAATTTTTATTAGTATTATTATCTATTTTTATAAATATTATTTATAATATATTATTATCTTTGATCTGGGGTGTTCGGACGCTGACAAGCGTTTGTAGCCGGAAATTTTTAAGGGGTTGGAATATAATCTAACCTTTTAGGGGTTAGGCATAACTTTTACAATAGTGAATAGATTTTAATAAAATTTTAAATATTTACTACCAAACAAATAATAAATATTTCTATATAATAAACTTTGAAAAATTAAAACAATTAAAATTAAAATAAATATTTCTTTATAAACTTTTTAAAAATATTTTATTATAAAATGTTTTAGAATATGCAGAATATTTTATTTTAAAATAGTAGGTCATAATGGTGATCTGAGATAACAGTAGTAAATTTACAATAAAAACAAAAGTAATTTTTATGTCAAATATCCTAAAAGGTTAGATTATATTCCAAACCCTTAAAAATTGCCGGATACAAACGCTTGTCAGCGTCCGAACAGCCGGACCCGAAAACCCTATTTATATGTTACCGGCTTTCTGCTGACAGCCAAAATGTGTTAATATTATTTGCAATATATTATTATTTCTTATTTTTATTTGTAATGTAGTATCATCTATTTTGTATTAATATCATTTGTAATATATTATTATTTATTCTTTATATTTTCCTCATTCTACATGTGTCATTAGTTTCCAGTGAACTTTCTTTTGAAATTTTAAAACCTTTGAATGGTTTAGCTACTTCCATTTTAACTATGATTTAACAGGGAAAGTAAATTTTTTAAAAACAATTAATATATTTGAACAGTGCCGGCTTTAGGCAATTTTGAAATAATGCCGCTCTCGGCTGATAATTAGTTTGGGTAATCTGTTACCACGGGAGTGGTCGCAGTGCCGGCTTTAGACAATTTGGTGCTACATAAAAAAGTGCTATATAAAAAGTGATATTAGTAGCACGAAGCACGAAAAATAATTTTCATAACATAAAAGATATTTTTAAATTTTCATAATTTTGCCACCCCTTAAAATAACGCCTTCTAAGCAGCCGCCTGTGCCGCTTATACCTAAACCCGGCACTGCATTTGAACATAAAAACGTATGATTGGTTTTCCTGAAATGAAAACAAATAAATTATTATCATTAAATTATTAACATTAACAAAAGTTGTAATAATTAATTTGACTCCGTAATTTTCATCACAATAATAATAAAATATGCTGACTATGATGTTGATCATTGGAACACATACGAATGAAATGAACGCGATCATTCTATTAGTATTTCTACAACAGCAGATCATGAGTAGGCATGAGTTATGTAACATTTCAATAAACTTATAAGTATTGCAAATTAAAATATTTTTTTATGTTATCATAATCTTAAGCTAAAATTAAAACAAACAAATAATAAGTTTATGTGACAGTTTAAATCACTTTTTTTAATATTTCAAACATTGTTGAAAATATTCTTCATTTATATTAGAATTTTAATATACAAGATCTAAGAAAAAATTATATTTAAAGTCTTAATTAGTCATTTATAGGCATTTACTTTTAACTGTAATTTATTGAAAATTTTGCTTTTTTTAAAAGAGTTATAAATACTGATGAAAAACAGTGGAGATGTCTGAATCCTTAAACCTGTAGATCAGGATATATTAATTCCTGGCAGGCTAAAGAGAAAAAACACGTTTATATTCTTTAATTTTGAATACACTAATACAATTTAGTGAGTCTTCATAAAAATTTTTATGTTTCTTGACATTTAATACATCTCACTTCAATAAACACAATTAAACTCATTGATATGAATTTTTGCCTAATATTTATAGTAACAGTGACTAAATTTGAGAACCACTTGGTTGCAAATGGATAGCGCTAAACATCTGAAAATTATTATTATTATTATTATTATTATTATTATTATTATTATTATTATTATTATTATTATTATTATTATTATTATTATTATTATTATTATTATTATTATTATTATTATTATTATTATTATTATTATTATTATTATTATTATTATTATTATTATTATTATTATTATTATTATTATTATTATTATTATTATTATTATTATTATAAGAAAACGCCAATCAAACATTCTTTTCAAGATATATTTCTACATTTTTCCTGCCATCATCAGGTAGGATATAATAACTATATAAATTAAGGATTTTAAAGAAATTTATTAATTTTATTAATTATATAAAAAATTTTAATAATATGTATAATCATATGATTTTATTCAATTTCTACCATAATACAGTCAAAACCATCATTGCAATGAAACTTCTTCGTTATCATCAAATACAAGCGAAAACAATGGGAATTCTTGTTCGTCGTCAAATCCAAAAAATAGTCACATTTATCTTAGTCGAATGGATAATTATGTTAAACCCAATATTCCCGCTGTAATGGAGCGCTTGAAAGCTCAAAGAAAATTATCAAAAGCCAATGGACCCGGTAAAACAGTAATAATTATACCAGATAATAAATTATCCTTAATTATGTTATATAATAATTACAAACGTACACTGATTAAAATAAATATACTGTAAAATAGATTTTAAAAATGATTCTTGCTAAAACCTTTACTGTTTTAATGCTATTTAAAATATTTAAATTTAGAAAAGCAATTGTAAAATTAACAACTTGAGACATTCATATAGTTAATCATCGGAGTTAAAGCCGTGAATTTCTACAAAGATGTCTTAGGATTCTTTAAGTCATCACACATAAATAATCTTACAAGGTCTTTGGAACAATTTTACTTAGTGATACGAGCACTGGCGAAATCTTTGCAACCATTTCATAAAACTTATTATTACTATTATTATTATTACTATTATTATTATTATTATTATTATTATTATTATTATTATTATTATTATTATTATTATTATTATTATTATTATTATTATTATTATTATTATTATTATTATTATTATCATTATTGAAAATATTTTTTCTTGTGTTCGTAAAAATTATAAAATTTTGTTGTTGATTAAAGACATGTAAAGAAATACTGAAAATATCACTCTACGTTGATTTTGAAAATTATCATAAATTTATACATTTCACTGAATTAAAGTTGTCAAATTAGCATGAAACAATTTCTTAAATATATTTATTTAATGAATAATTAGTATTTTTGTTTATTTTTTTAACAAAATATTAAAACATTGTGCGGCTATACAAGAATTTTATTGCAATATTGTAATCAGTGGCGTACGCAGGGGGGGGGGGTTACTGGGGGTTTTACCCCCCCCCCCCCATGATTCCAACAACAATATAAAAAACTATAATTAATAAATATATAAACTTAAAACAATTTAAGAAATATTCCGAATGCCGATATATATATATATATACAGGCCCGACAACAGGGGGGTTTTGATGGGGAAAATACCCGGGGCCCCGGAGAAAAAATCTATCATGATTTAAATCACTTGATTTTTTTATGAAATAATCATGATTTCAATTTGTAGGAACTGTGTTCCTCCTTTTGTAGTGCGTGTGTGTGGGGTACGTCTGGAGAGTGTCCGTTGCCAAGATTGCTTTCTGAACCCCCGTTGCGAAAAAGTCTACACGGCACAAACGCATCTTGCAGTAATGGTAAGCACATGTGGCAATCTTTTGTTTGTCAAGAGTCAAGTGCTTGCTATCACTAGTTTTTGACATTTTGAGCCTGTTTCATTATTTACAAACTCTATTATTATTTAACTTAAAGAAAAATTACAAACATTAATAGTGTAGTAAGTGTAGTTGTTTGATCAATGTGAAAATCTCCAGGAAGAAGCGGATAAAGTAATCGTGTTTGTGAACTAAGCCGAAAGTGAATAAGAAATTAACCTAAGCGTTGGGCTACAAAGCATTTCTTTACCGGTGCTGGAGTGCTGAAGTCTAACTTTCGATTATTAGTAATTAGCAGTCAATGGGAGACCGCCATCGACTCCGATATTCGTGACGTGGATGAATTAGAAATGACACCAAGTGACGAATTCAGAACAAATGTTTTCAATGTTTTCTTAGATTGTATTATTGGAAATATTGCAAGAAGATTTAATGCGGCTAAAGAAATTGATTCGTTATTTAATGTATTATGGTTATTTCATAACCTTAATGATGAAGAAATACAAAAGAAGTCCGAAAAATTACAAAAGGTATATGAAAATAATATTGACCATAACCTTGGTGAAGAAATACTCTATTTAAAATCAATTTATGATGCCAATATACAAAACAAATCTCTCTCGCCCATTGAGTTACTAAACATCATTAAAAAAATGAAACTGGATGTATTGTTTCCCAACATAATAATAGCAATAAGATTATTTTGTACGATCCCTGTAACCGTTGCTGAAGCAGAACGATTCTTTAGTGTTTTAAAAAGGATAACAGGTGTTTTGAGATCCACAATGTCACAACACCGATTGAATGATTTAGGAATGTTGTCGATTGAATCTGAAATGGCTAAGAAAATTGATTTTCAAGACGTAATTAATTAGTTTGCTAGGCACAAGGTCCGGAAAACAACATTCTAAAAAATAATTTGTTTTTTGTACTTTTTTTGTAATTTTAGTTGTAAACGTTTTCATTTTTGTAAGAGAATTTTTGATGAATACATTGTTCCAATAACAATTAGGACATTTTTCGGTTTCCCGCTTCATTTATAAATAGCCCAAAGTCCGAAGTATATCCCCGGTCCCCAAAAGTCCTCTCGGCGGCCCTGTTTATATATATATATATATATATATATATATATATATATATAAATAACCCCCCTCTATATATATAAAAATAATATATATAAACCCCCCGCCCCCCCCCCCCCAATAGATTCATCCTGCGTACGCGCCTGATTGTAATAACTAATTTTGTTTTCGAGGAATGGTGAGGAAATCCTTATAAATGTTTCTGACAATTTTTATTTGTAATTTGACATTAATTTATTTGTTTAAGAAGTTAATTGTTTTGCTTAATTTCTCCTCATCTCGCCTCTTTCGGACTACATGAGACTTCCTTAATTAAATTTTTGTGAATTTTAGTTTTAAATGAAAGAAGGTACCACATAAACTTTTATAATATGTGAAAATTTGTAAGAAATATTAGTTTTATCTATAAAATCCTGAGACTTTGCTTATATATGGTGACTAGAGACTCATAAAATATAAATTATATGCTAATTACTATTATTTCATGGGACTTTTATATAACTATTCAGATGATATTATACATATTTAAATTTTTAATTTTCTTTAGTTAAGTCACCTGGAATACAAGTTGAAGGATTCAAAACTTTTTCTAACTCAGAAAAGTAAGCAAAATTGATAAAAATAATAATAATAATAATAATTGAAAAACGCCAACTAATTATATTATGTAACATCTCGCTTTATATTTCGACCGTTTAACAGTCTTCTTCAGTCTATAAATTGTATTAATAATAACTAAATGAAAATAACGAATATATAAACAAATTAACCAATAATAGTCGTAATTAAATTGCATCAAACTAAAATATTTTAATAATTTTTTCCTTTTTTATTTTTAACCCTTTGACGACGAATTTTAAAAAATGAAATTTCTGTAACTTTAACGATAGAAATCAGCAATATAGCTTGTTTAAAACGTGTAATGTTGATTTCAAATTTTTCCTATGCTGCAAATTTGAAATTTGAGTGCGGGACATATATGTCCCAACAGTGTTTTTTAACGGGACATATACGTCCCACTAACTAAATGTAAGGCAAAAACTATTATTGCAAGCAGTTTTATAAAAAAAATATAAACATATACACAACAAAATAAATGTGCTTACCTTTTGATATAAATACTTCCCAAAATAAACAATAATGTAGGTATTATAAACACTATTTCACAAAGCACATGCTGTAAACTGTGACAACGAATGAAATAAAATGTTGCGTTTGCTAGCCGGCAGAACGTATATTAACGAGTATAGACGAAACTAGTCGAAAATACTATAAACACGTGTGGGACACTTTGGTTGTAGTAGCAAAGAATAAGGCATCTATATTCTTTTTAAATTTGACTGAGACATACATGTCCCGACAGTGGTCAAAGGGTTAAATTAAATACAATTATTTTTTAAAAACGCACAAAATTATTATCATACTCTCATTAAAGTTTTTAATTTAAATTTTTAAAATTAAAAAGAAAAACATTTAAGTTAAATTAAAATTAAAACATCCTTTTTTATACACAAAATTTTAACAACATAAACATTATCACAGACACTAAATATACAACATTCAACTATTTAAATACATTCCAAATCCTTATAGACTGAGTACTTTGAATATTATTTATATGATATAAAGATCTAATCAACAACTTACTACTTCCCAATAATTACTCAAAATTTTCGCCATAATATTAAAGTCAGAGATATCTAGGTCACTGCCTAAAATTATCACTAACGTGGGTCAATAATTATGTATAGGTTTAAGATTAATTTTGATTAAGAGAAGAAATTTATCATTTGTTGAAATTTTGCAATGAAAATAAATTTTCGAGTTCTTTATTTCAATTGACGTTCATTGGCCGTAGCTTAATTTTGTTTATTAACAAGGACGCCCATGTACATTAAAATAATGTATTTATAATATTATAAAAAATTCTATTACAACACTAAAATGCAGCATAAATAAGCCGCTCATTTTCCAAATTGATTAACTCCACAAAAGAAAAGGTAGAGAAAGTTGATAAATTTTTATATACTGTTTTTAAAATTCACTTCAACATTTATATTCAAACATATATTTACTAGACTTATTTATTAAGAAAACAATATTTAAGAAGTTAAACGCCAATCATGTGTTCTGACCGTAAAATTTAAAAACATTCAAAATATGGAGTTAATCTATTTGACCTGTAAATGGCTTAAATGTACTTATTTTCTTCATGTATACATAAACCATAGGATTAACAATTATTTTTTTTTCTTTTATATTACTATTTTTATGTATACAAATAATTTATTCCATATTTTTTACATCTTTGGGTCGCGGTACTAGTCGTTAAGATATACATGTCATAATAATTTTACTAATTAGGATTATATACCCAGTGGTTATATGCAATCAAGAAACAAAGAGTATGGTTTACTGCAAATAAATAAAAACCTGTGGGGTAAACGTTTTCTTTAAATATAAAAATAATTAATGGTTTAACATCACTGATATGATATAATATGACATATTCCCTGTGACGGATTTAAAAATTTACCGCCCCTCTCCAAAATGAAAATTACATATTGAAATCCACAAATGTTAATATAAGTTATATTGGGAAGAGAAATCAGCACTAGTTTGTTTTTATTAAAAAAATGAGCATAATTAAAATATTAGTAATTTAATGAGTTATTAGTTTAAATAACATATTCATTAAATATTTCTTGAATTTTCTTCCTTGGTCATTACTTGAACAAGTTACTGCATGACATATGTAATATGCATTGTGCATATAATTGAACTTGGTCTGAAAATGTAAGCACTAGCTCAATTTGTGGATTGTCACATCATTTATTATTTATATTTTTATTTCTACTTTTGACGCCCCTATGCCAGGGCCTTGCTTGTTCTTGGGATAAATACGACACTTCATATGCAATTCTTACTGGCGGACATTAAAGAAATAAATGTTAAAATTTACAAAATTCGACTTACAAATATCCGGGAACTAAAAACTTTTGTACAAGAAAGCCGACTCTGAGTTATCTTGTAAAAATATAACTAAAATAATATCTTAATATATAACTATATTTAAATATTAATACTTGGTCGTAAGTTTGATTTCAATGTTATTTTTTTTCAATTCTCTTACAAAATTTATTCATCAGTTTACCAATGACCTTGAGCCACTTAATATAAATTTTTTTATTTTTATTCAAAAAATTAATAATTATAATTATAAAAATATAATTGTAATTAGAGCGGATCAACAAAATTCACTGAGTTCACAAATTTTGTCATTCACAGAAACAGCTAACATCGAAAGATTAAATGGCGAACGTGTAAAATTTTTGTTTTTAATATTAGAAAAATTGTAATATTTGATTAAATTTAGAGATTTCTTGGTCCAGAATTCATTATTAGACAAAATGAAACATTTAATGTTTCTTGCAATATACAGGTAAATATAACTGAGAATTACAAAATATTTATCTCATGTTTTTATCTAAAAATATATAATACATTTAAAACAAAACTGGATTAAATTTGAATAAAACTGTTAAGTTTTTAGAATTAATAGTCGATTCAGATTTCCTTAGAGCATTACTAAATAAATCCCAATGTATCAGTCAAAAATATTTGTGGGGTCGAAAAATCGTTAACATAAACTGAACAATAATACTTTCAGTAATAACAATAACATATAAAAGTGCAGAGAAAAAAATCAAGACATGGAAATGCAGTTTTATTTTAAAATTTAGGGTCCATAAAAGCAAATACTTTAAATATTCTTACTAAGACAAAATGTTCTTTTACGCGCAAGTAAAAATTCATGATGTAAAGTAACTCCAATATTGTTTGAATGATATTATAATTATATAACGCGGGTTTTGGGGAAACGATTTTGACCGCGTTATAAGCCCCCCCCCCCATGTAATAAATGATTATTCTAACTTTAGCTTTGGAAAAATGTTTTATCTATTTATACATCAATTTAGGATTTACTATATTAAAATACGATTTACCTAATCCCGATTAAAACCCAATACATATTATTTAAAAATAGTTGATTGGTTTTTTTTATTTCACGCTATAACCTTAATTTCCTCTATATTCCCCGTGTACCAATTTTCTTAAAAAATTTTAAAAATATTAATAAGACGTTTATTAGTTTTCTGATTAATTATTATAAATCTTAACAATTATAAAGGTGGCATAAAAACAACTTCTAATAAGGAAAAATATTTAAATTGGATAACGAATCATGTTATTTAACTTAAATAATACGAAAATATTATAGGTTTTTACATTAAATATTATTATTATTTTTTATCAATTTTATTTACTTTGTATATAATATATATGCAAAATGCAAAAAGTTGAGTATAAGAAAAAAATATTCGCTAAAAAAATATATATGAACTTTTGTAAATGTAAATGTATATATGCGAGTAGAACTTATGTAAAGTAAAAAATTAAATTGTAAAATTGCATATAAACTTTATGAGCATTTTTTGTATTTTATATTTTATTAGTTACATACATTTTTTTGTAAAATTCATCTCATTTGGCGGACCGCATTTTCAAACGTCTCGGGTCACAGGTTGACCAATGCTGGTCTACCATGAGTTTGGTAAGGAAGAGAGTAAAAAAGCAATACAAACTTTACTTGAAAGATGTTTAAAAGCTACAACCTAAAATATTTTGTTTTAAATAAAATTGATTTTCATGCATAAGACCGCACTTGTGTTTAAACTTTTTTATGTTTATTTTATTTTCAAACCTTTGTATTATTTATGTATTTCTAAATTATACATATATTAAATGAATTTCATAAAATGTATTTATTTTTCACCGGTTCCTTATTTTTACAAAGGATGTTATGAAAACTTGGAACGCATTCTACATGGTATGCGGAGTATTCGTGTATTTTAAAATTAATAATTAAAAATAATTTATTAAATACTTAATTATTTTTGTTAAAATAATGACATGAAAATAGGCTCATAAATACATAACTCTTATACACTGTATTCAAATGGGTAAACAATGACCGAAACATTTATATATGACTAGAAAACTACAATAATTTTTCATTTTTATAATAATTACTAAAAATACATAAATAAAAGTTTTAACTTTTCTCCCTATGTGAGGTTATTGAAATTTTTGATATTTGTTCACAAATTCTTTTTCAGTAAACGGGAAAGTATTTATGTATAAATTAACGAACCTATTACATACATTTATACCTTAGTAATAAATTACGAAAACCTAATATTACTGTCTAATATTAATAATAAATTAATAAGTTAATAATAAAACCTAATATTAAATATTACTGTCAATTTTCATTAATAAAATTGTGAGGTTGAGTTGTTTTGTTTTAAAGTGATATAGAACACTTTTTATATAACCCTTTTAATATAAACATTATTGGACAATAAATTTACATTACCTATAATTACATAACACAAAAATGTTTTTTAATTAAATGTTTTTTTAGTTAAAACTCAAATCTTTATTTATTTTGTTATTACAAAAAATGGACTTATTTAATGTGATTATATAATGGTCAAGGTTTTGTACAAATCGTCGTTCAATATTATCACAATTATGACTTTTCGTTATTATTAATATAAAAAAATGAAAATATAATAACAATCTAAATATTTTAATTAATTAAAACATTTTTACTTGCATGTGTAGTTAAAGGTTTGAAATATTGTTAATAAATTTATTATAGAATTGCTGTATGAAAAACATGTTGCATAATAAAATTAAATAATATTTTATTAAGAAATAATATGTAACCACTATTTATTATTTCAATCGCTTTTCTTTTTGATTAAAAAAAGTTAAAATTATTTTAATTTACAACTGCTAATAATTTCTACGCATTTTTCAGTTTCAAATTAATCTAAATTTAAAAAATCTCGCCTTTTGTTTTTAGAGAAGAAATTCATTTTTTCATCGGACCAATAGCGGCCGTAACTTAACCTGCAGTGTCCAAGTCAACTTACTGAACGGGGTCAGTCTGTTTGTCAGAAATCTCAACAAACAAAGTATTCTTAGTCACATTATTAATGCTGTACATTGCGGATATCCGGATTTGGAATTTGTCAATTATGGATTGTGCTTTAAATTAGGTAGGACATTTTTTGTATTTTTGTTGTTTTAATTCATAATTTTTTCCCCTTTTATCATGATCAGTGTAGTAGTAAAACGCTTCAGGGAATTCTCACTAGAAATGAATCTAAGATTGTTAAACAGTTTTTGTAATCAATTTTTTGGTAACAAAAAATTAATAATTAAAAAGTTATTGTAATTATTTGACTGTGGTCATTTAAAAATTTAAAATAAAATAACTTTTTTTTTAAAAATAACTTAATTTTAATCTTGCTTCAATATTACCTAAAAATTGACTTTTCTATATCGAATAATACATAATTTTGTCTTGAGAAAAGTGTCTGGTCTTCTGTTCCACACCTCTGTTAGGATCGATAGATATTTGATTCTAACACAAAAAAACTTTATCTGACTCCAAAAATAAACTTTCTAGCGTGTAGGTCAATGGTGGCCAACCCAAATCAATCGAAGGGCCAAATTTTCGGAAAAATACTATCACGGGCCACAATAAATTCATTTAAATAAATATAACTCGTTTTTACGATTCAAGTAAACTTAGAATCAATTTTTAAAATTAAAAACATGCTTAATTTGAATATGAATTCTAAAAAAGACAATTATTGATTTGATGTTTAAAATTGTGTCCGGACCACATCAAAACGCTTCGCGGGCCACCGGTTGGCCATGGCTGGTGTAGGTAATATAAATAAACTATATGAATTAAATGAAAACAAAGACTTGTGTATTGATAAATATATATTATCTATAACAATTACAATTATTTATTTTTTCACCCAAAAATTCCGGTTTCTCGCTATAAAGATAGAAATCGGTTATTCGAACCGTCATCAGATAAAGATGTCAAACGCTGGAGCTACTGGTTTATCATATATCTGATCTAAGGTGAAAATAACAAGGATGGATATCCCTGAAATACCTTAAATTAATTGAAGAAACTTTGGTTAACAAATCGCTATTGAATTTTGTCCAATTTCGCTGACTTCAAACACTATTTATACTAGAAATTTTCAATTATAACACTAGTTGTTGGCTTTATTACAACTTTAATTCACCCTGCAAACAATTGAATCGATATTGATTAATTTCTGTTGTTGCTCAATGTTTTGAGTTTATTGTCGACCTTTTCTAAAATACTTTCTTAATTTATACTAAATTTCAACTATCTATTCATTAATTTAGTAATTATTTAATATTATTTATATTTATTAATTACCCTATTTAGCATTTTTTAATAATAGTAAATAATTTATACTACTTATATAATATTTCTATTTATAGTATTTATTTATTCAGAATTTTAATTTTTTCTATAACTTAGCCTTTTTATAAAAGAAAAATATCAACATAGACTATTCTAGCTAAATTTCGATTGATTGCATTATATTTTACAGTCATAGTAATAATAATAATAGTTATTATATGAATATTATTATTATTATTATTATTATTATTATTATTATTATTATTATTATTATTATTATTATTATTATTATTATTATTATTATTATTATTATTATTTTATAAGTATAATAATTTTGTTAATAAAATTTTAGACAATGAATATTTTTTTCTAAAAGAAGACATCAATATTCAAAAGGTTGCCGAGTACGTTATCCGTAAAACAAGTATATCAAAAAATGTTAACGAAAATAAAAAAACTTTACAATTGTATTACCGAATAAAATTTTATCCTACTCTAGAAACGATTGATGAAATGTAGTAAAATTTTTAATAATTTTTATTTTTCTATAATAATGCTTAGGAATTCATTTAATCATAAACTGCTTTATTTGCAGTTACGGCAAGATTTATTATACATGAATAATCCACCTATTAATCTATCAGAATCTCTAGCTTTGGCCGGAATGGCAATTCAAGCTGAATATGGATATAATGTTCATAATTTGGAAGAAAATTTGGAGTTTTTCTCAGTTGAATTCTATTTTAACAAATTCTCTCGTCAATACCTCGAAATAAAGATGACGAAAAACAATTTCTCAAGTCCCTGCAACAGCCGTGGAATGAAATTCATTGGGGAAAATGTGAATATTTGTTCGTTGAGGTGCATTTTAAAAATTCCTCAATTTAAAATAGTATTAATATATTGTTTTAGAAAGTTTGTCAACATCAATTTTATGGAATTCATTGGTATCAAGTGGAAAAGGTTAACTTAAATAATTCTATTTTAATTATAAGTAATAATTTATATTTGATCTTCTCTTTTATTTCCTTTTTCTTACTTCTCATTGGTCATAAATAATAATAAACTTTTTCTGAAGAATTTAAAATTCTAAAAATATTTTAAATTAAATATTCTTTAAAATTCAAAACGACTCATTTAGAAAAAATGAGCATTTTAGAAAATTGAAGAAGCCTAACTCCATGAAATTGAAAAGGACTATCTTATAGTCGAAAATTTTTTCATTTGTAATAAATATATTATTCGCCGCAAAAGACAATCCACAAAATTATCATTTTACTGTTTTATTATTATTATTATTATTATTATTATTATTATTATTATTATTATTATTATTATTATTATTATTATTATTATTATTATTATTATTATTATTATTATTATATGACTTTTACATGAATATACATGAATTTACTCCACCTTTTTATTCAAATATCAATTTATATATATTATTAAATTCGTTTTCTTTACTATGTTATAGTTTTTTTATTATTTCTATTTTCTATTGAGCATTTTATATGTCATTTTTTAGTTAATGATAAACCTATAATAAATCTCGAATTTTTATATTCAAAGGACACTGCTCACCCGTGTCATTCTTCTGACAGGGGTCTATTTTTGTCGAAAAATATCTTTTGGAAATTTAATTGCACAAAAGTTAATACAACTTAGAATGATGAAGCACTTAGAATATTTTACATGTGATTAAATGAAGTCATCGAAAAACTAAACTTGTATATATAATGAACATTAGAAAAACTTACATAATATAATTATTTTTCCGAGAAGAAAAATATGAAATTCTGCAAGGTATGTAAAATTTTCAGAAAAACCAGTTACTCATTTATTTTTACCAGCAATTGAGGCATTTCGTGATTTTTAGTTTTATAAAGAGGGTCTGTTTATTTTTGGAGTTCTAAGTCTTTAGATAAACAAATTTTTATTTTTAATTGTTTAGTGATTGTAAATAATTTAGAATCAACTTGGTATTATCGATGCAATAGGAAAAAATACGTACTTGGCAATTGGCCGTGATTCCATTCAATGGCTTGATACAAGCCGATCTGATAAGAAGATTCAGATACAAAAGCGCTTTTGTTATAAATGGCGCCAAATTGACTCTATTTCATTAAAAAACAAAAAACTTTTAATTAAACCAAAGATGCAATTGAAAATAGAAGGAATGAATACACCGAGTGCATTCGTTTGCTATGTCAACAGTAAAACAAAGTTTGAATAGTTGCAATTATTCGAATCTGATTTATTTCACTGTACAGGGCGGAACATATTATCAGATTGTGCAATGAACATCACTTATTGGCTTCTCAAAATGAAGATTCAGAAAATAATTATTCGTCTTATCAAAGCTTAATTGGCTCTCATCGAAGACTTTGTAAGATTCGTATTAATTATTATTTAAATAAACTTTCTACCGATATTGTATTTATTAAAAAGTAGACTATGAATCAGTAAAGATATCAAAAAACATCGATATCTCTACTGATTCATAGTCAATTTTTTTATAAATACAATGCCAATTGATAAGAAATCAGAGATGAAAATCGAAAGAAATTCTTATTTCTCCTGATAGCCTATTTTGATAAAATTCTAAATTTTAATTGGATTAATATTTTAAAGTTTAAAAAATTACTTGATCCAGTTTTTTGACATTCATCCTCAAAGAATCTTTAAGTTTTAAAATCTGATTTCAGTAAATTAGTAACTTCCCATAAAACAAATTCAAATTATATAGACCATCTTACTGTGGATCGGTCCATCTATGGCGGTTAAAAAGCGTGCAACTTAGCCTAAATGATATATAATGAATTTTAACAATATCTTTTTTATCTGTGATGTTTATTCTTTAATATCTTATCTAGTTGGATTATTGGGAAGGTTAATAATAATAATACTAAAATAATAATACTACACAATAATACACAATAATACTAAAATAAGAAATGTGTTTTTGAAAATCTTTTTCACCTGATATGGAGAGCCACAAAAAATGACTATATAAACCACAGTTTTCCTTAGTCAAATAACCAAAGAAATTGTAAGCTAAGAAGAGTTACAAATCCAGTAATTGATTTATAATTTTTGAGCATACAAAATTATATAACCGAGTAGGGAACGCACTAAGAAAAATAAATAAAACAATTGTATAATTTTTATAAAAGGTGATTTTATTTTTGTGTACATAATTGTTATTATTTAATAAAGTTTTTTGAACCAATGTTTATGTTCTTATTTATATAGGAATCATCACGTTGAGATTCTGAAAACCTAAAAATTGACTGTGATCCTCAATTGAGGATCAATTTTTTTAATAAAAAAAATAAGTTGCACATTTTTTTTGTTAAAATTGCACATACTATATAACTCATAAATATTAAAGTAATTTTACAAAAAAATAATAATTTTTAAATATCTTTGAGGTAATAGGTTTAAATGTTTAAAGAGATATTTTTAATTTTTGTTTCAAAATAAGTTTTTTTCCATACGGCAGTGTTTATTGTTTTCACGCATTAGTATTTATTCAATCATGATAATTTGGCATTTTAGCTACCATTGACTACCCATCATCCTTATCAAGAACATCTTTTTCATTTGAAGATGACGAGAAGATTGATAATCCTGTCAGTGATGAAGAAATAAATCAAACTTCTAGAATTCCCAATGAAAAATCTAATTTGTGCAAAAATAAGTAAGTTTATTTAATATTTTTTGATGAAAGGTTAAATATTTGGAAGGTCGACATTAAACCCGCTTCTTTTGCAACGAAGATTTATTCTAACTAATTGCTTTATAAATAGTAATTTTTGATTAAAACTGACTAGCTACATTGTCTTAATACTGTCAACCGACCATAAATTGGATCTTTCACATTTTCAATTGTCCAGGGTGGTTCAAAGTAACTTAACACTTTCACGAATCTTACTTTTGTGAAAAGTCTAAAAAAATGACAATTGTTATCGAAGTATTCACGAAAGTGTTAAATAACATTAAATTTCTTCTTATATGTTCTTCTCATTGAAACTCGTTTTGTTCATCTGGCCAAAAGTGACAAATTTCCTCACTTATCGTTTCTATTTATATAAATTGGTTGCCATAAATTATAATTGAATAAATAAAAGAACCAATCAGAAGCTAGAGTTAAAAACGCATAGATATATCACTTATTATTATATCGATGGTAAGCATAGACAAGTAAAAGGTTCATGTGGCGCTATATGTACAAATTCACCTCACTAAACAAAACCAATCTAATTTTTTGATTCATCACATGAAAATTGTCCTAAATCACATGAAAAAACTTAAACACCAAATTTGCTGTAGACCAGTGTTATCATAGATAATGATCTTTTCACCTTCACTTTTCTGGACAAATAAGTGATTATTGGAGTGATTCTCTTTATGATTTAGGCAACTATTCATTGGTTTTCTAAAAGATCTAGTAGTTTTCCTTGAATAATAAATGAATTTAAATAATCAATTTGTTAATTAGTTTTTTTCGTTCTAGCTTTTTCTAGGGACTTTTCATTATTTTAAAATAATATGTCTGAAATATAATGTCTGAAAACATAAATTAATTTCAAAGATTTCCATATCATCTGATGCAGATTTTAATTATAATATTTTTTTTCTTATTATAACTTGTCACCGGTTACCATTCTATGTAAAATATTAATTTTTACTTTTTTTGAATATACAATCAGATTTTAATTATTTTCTAACTATTTTCGGTTTCTATTTATTTTATACATTTTTGTATAACCCAAACTAAAGGAAGGTAAAGTTCACGTGTTAGGTACTTAACAATATGGCCGCAAGAATATTACGCACGTGGAAGGTGCGTGGCCCACAGTGAATGTATTATTGACACTCTCGGCTATTTTTCAAAATGAGAACCGTTTCTTAATATTATTGAATTGATAATTATTTTTTTCAGGAAGCTGATTATGCGATCCATGAATGATCTGAACTATTCAAAACCAAAATATACAAATATCGAAAACGGCAACGAATTTGGATCAAGTGAGATTTTTTATTGATTCTTTTTTTGGCTTGACGGCCAAGAGTTTAAAGCCTTTACTGATTATTAATCATATAAAATTTTTCAGTACATATTCAACATATGTTTATAATTTTTAGTTGATTCAGAAGATTCCCAAAATACTTTCATAGAAAGCTTGGAGAAATTCCAATCCAAATTACCTCAAGTAAAATTTAATACGTAAATTATTACAAAAAAAAGAATTTTTAAAATATTATGACGAAAATAATTTTTTTAATAATAAATTTTTTGGTAATTATTTTCCAGGTGAATAAATATAAACATTTCATTATTAATTATATAAATCGTAACTATTCAATGGCCATTTTCAGGAGTTAAATTTTATTCGGAATATTTTTTGGGTGTCCCGCATGGCCGTTGCAACCTGAGCAGCGAAAATTTTACTTGATAACGAAATGTATTTTGCAATGAGGTTTGAAACTCAGATTTAATGAAAAGTGAAAAGTTTATCATTTGATTTTATCCTAGATCTACTTTGAGTGTAAGTGGACAATTTGGAGTAAAAAGAAAAATATTATTTTATTACAAAACACACCCATATTCACTTGCTATCTTCTTATGTAATACCAATTGACAATATTCGATGTCCAGCATTAAGTATCTCGAAACTCAAAAGATATAGAAAGCCGAAAATAAGACAAAAGGATTACCCGTAATACATATGATATATGAATATGTTTTGGAACCTGTAATTCTTCGGGGGCACACAAATTGGGTTTAAGTCAAGCTTACATAGGTTGTTACTATGATATGTCTGAAAATATAAATTCCTTCTAATTTCAAAGATGTCCATATCATCTGATGTCGATTTTAATTATAAGATTTTTTCTGGTCAAAATTGCTGTTTTATCATTTCAAATACATTGTACAATAAAATCAGGTAAACTTGAACACGAAAACATAATATGGTTTTTATGATAATCACAAAGTATTTTTCTGTTGAGTTTATTTTCATTTATTGGGGGAAATATTTGAAATTATGAGATGACGACATAAAGGTCCTAAATCTTAGGGATAACACGACCACAAATGATCCGTTTTATTGAAAAAACGGGTGTTATGCTTTAAAAAAATGTTTAACAAGAAAAATATTCAAAGATTATATTCAAATTATTTAAAGAATTAAGATAATAATTTATTTTATTTTCATTTCGAATATAGATTTATTTTTCTCTGTGTAACACAAATTTCCATACCTGCCCTTTTCAAATATTATTATTCTTGAAAAGTCACTTGAAAAAAAGGTAAAGAAATTTATTCATATTTGCAACGAAAATTTGTGAAATTTTAGAAAAATAAAAACCGGTCAAAGGTGAACAAAAATATTAATGATTTTGATTATGGAATATCAAAATCTTACTATAAAAATTTTTTTTCAATAAAAGTTTATTTCCCTTTTGCTCCCAATTTTCCTAGGACTCTACTGGAGACTGGAGAAGTATAATATTTGTATTCACGTACAGTATTGTTCGAATTACCGTGAACACAAGTGATAATTTAAAGAAATCATTTATTGATTATAAACAACGAAAACAAGAGAAAAGTACTATATTTACATGGTTTTAATAGGAAAAAAAATATCAAGAATAATACGTCTGTAACTTTCAATACGTTTACAATACGTAACTTTCAGAACAGTAAAAGAAAACAGTAGACACACGAACCGTAAGATTTCGAAAACCTCGAAAACTGTCGGTTTTATAGACATATTTAATAGGAAAATAGCAAGTCGCGAAAAGTTTAACCCTTTCGCCCCTATTGGGACAATACGTCCCAGAAACTTTCATCATGATCCTACTGGGATATTTTCAAATGGTCCATAAAAGCCTATTGTGATTTATTATCCCAGGACTTTCTAGGATATTCAGAAGCGCCACGATTACAAAAATGAGAATATTTCATATTTAGGTCAATATTAACAAGTTCCAATATATAAATTTAGCATAGTGTCATTAGCGGAAAGTCGGTGCGAAAGGGTTAAGAAATCACGGGTTGACTTTTTCGAAATTAATTTAAAAAAAAAATTTTAAATTGAAATAAACAATTTGACAAGAAAGTGATAAATTGTTGTATGAACTGATGTAAAATATATTATTAATATTGCTAATAAAGTTTTTATAATTTTCAAATGTATCAAAAAAAAATATTTGTGGCTTGATAAATTAAAATTTTTTACAATTTATTTTTCAAATGTAAGGTAGGCAAAGCAGTTAAGATTAAAAGACAATTATTAAAATTTTTTTTCCTATTTATTTAATAGTAGAAAATATTTCTCATTTGCAATTTTCAAGGAAATCAGAATTTGATCAATGGAAATGGCCAGGAAAAATTTAAACAGTATTCACATATCTTAAACTGATTTATTATTTTCTGGTCCCACATTTGTCAATAAAATTTTATTCATTTTTTAATTAATTTTTATAAAATTAAATCTATTATGGAACTGAGTAATCTGTAGCAGTTGAATCATTTAATCACAAATGATATTTATCAATGAAAGGGGTCATTTTGAGTTGAAGGTCATCTTACTAATTCACCGTAGGTGCCTTTAACTCAATTTTACTATGTACAATGTAAACTTTGATTTAATTTTAATAACATATAAAATTTATATATAAAATTAATTAAATATGTTTTCACCTGTTAGCGTGATGTTGATGTTTAATAGTGTTTTATTTTAATTTAATTATGTTAATTTTATATTTTATCCATTATTAAATATTTAATACAAATTTTTAATTAATAATTTTTTTTTATTATTTTTTTTCAGAATCAAGTTATTAATAATTTATATATATATATATATATATATATATATATATATATATATATATATATATATATATATATATATATATATATAATATGAGATAAATATATGGGATAAATAGTTTTAGACTAATAAATTTGTTTAAAAAATTCTTTCATTTATGCTACATTTCACTTTTGATTCATTTAAACAACAATCAAAATATTATATGGGTCTCTCTATCTTACAGATCTGATCCCAATCTACACAAAATTCTTCACAAATTCTAAATGCCATAATCTGAAAGAACAATTTGGTCGTGGAATTCAGAAAGACAGGAACCAATTATAAAATTATCAAATAAATATTTTCATGCATAAATGATTGAAATACTGTGTATTTTCACATATCGAATTGTTTAAAGTTTGTTTAAATGATACCACGAATCAAATGACTGTTTTTATTTATTCAAATTATTTTTATATATAAATTATGCTTTTAATTTTTGGCAAATTTCCGGATTATTACATACATCAGACTTTAATTTTTAGAGAAATATATATATATATATATATGCATGTTTTGGTTCAGTAGTGAATGAATAAATACGAAAGATTGTTTATATGATGCAAAAATCTGGTAATAATTGTTTATAACTAACAAATTTTAACGTCATAATAATATTTGCAATTTGAGCAATTTGACTTGTATTTTCCCTACCAATTTCTTTTTAATTAAAATGCAATTTTCTTTGAAAGAGTCAATATCTATTTCATGCCGCATTTCATTAATTGTCTTTTCCAGAATGATGCCAACTTTACCGAACAATTGTCCGAGGTGATAATAAATCGCGAAATCTTGTCAAATGAAAATTTGGGAATCGGCATCATAAAAATCCAAACAGAAAATGGTGATGGAATGTTCATCAAGAGAATTTTAAAAGATAGCCCAATTGATAGATGTGGTAGGTTGAAAATCGGAGATGAGATTGTATACATCAATGATCAGTTTGTGTCGAATTTTACCCAGTCGGAAATCGGGAATATTATTAAGAATTCTGGAAAATCTATTAAATTTTTAATTCGGAAACAGTATGCGTGAAATATTTTGTTGTAAATATCATGTAATACGAGATTTTTAATATTCTTGAAGTAGGGAATTACCACGAAATCTGAGCCTGAATACCAAAGAAATTCACCCGAATTATTTTTGTTGGAAACGTTTACTTATTAATACTTCATCATTTTTCTTTCAACTCGTTAATTTATCTGTAGATTTTTTATTAATCTCTTATTACAAACACGACAAATTTCGACAGACTCTTTTTTCTTATTTGACTAACCACCTCATATGTTACAAACCTTTTATCTAATTGATTAACCAAATTAATTAATAATTATTAATTAATTAATTAATTAATAATTAATTAACTTATTAACTCTCAATTGGCGGGAATATATTTGAATCACATCCGGCTGTCCAAAATGGGCACAAAAGGTCTTTCCACAAATCACGAAAAATTGCCATGTTTACTATTATATTTTTTATTAGTATTATTAATATTTAGAAAATATTCCACTATTATAATATATGTTAACATGAAAATTCGTCCAAAATCCCATGATTTATAATCTGATGTCTAAATATATAAATTAAATACAGCCATTGCACTTTCATCACTGTTTCATTGCGGTGTTCTTCAAATTTTATATAAAATTATTTTTTTTAATTTTTCATGACCAAAAAAAGTTAAATGGTTTACAGACTTGAGAAAATAGTTTTTCCTCGGAATTCTGGTTCTGTCAACAGTATGTTTTCAGCAACACCTCCTGAGCGATAGAATAAGGAATCTTCATAAAGGTTGTAAGGATAAGCAAAGACTGATTTTTTTCATAGATGTAAAAAAATATTAATTTCCCTTATCTTTATTTCTTTTTCAGATTATCAATTAATATTTTGTCTTATGTTATGAAGCAAAATATTTATTAATAACCAAAAAAAGAAATGAAGTTTAAGGTAATTGAATAGAGATTAGCAGTGGAAAGGATAAAAGACTTTTAAAAAATTAATTATTCTGTAAATTTTCATTCACGATTTAAAAATGAATACATTTATAAAATTGTCGCAAATAAGTCGAAAATGATATGACGAGTGAGATCTTTATTTGTATTCATTACTACCAGAGAGTGAAAGAGAGAGAGAGAGAGTATGGTAGGGTCGAAATGTTTTATTATTTTTACTTACCATTGAAAGAAATTCATGACTTATAGACTGTTTATTGGAAGTGTAACTACGATAAAAAGATGTTATCTTGTGAATAATTAAGTGAAAACCACTATTTGTAAAATTAAAAACACCCTTGAAGCATGTAACTTAAATTGAAAGAGCTTATTGTAATTACTGATTGAGGTCCCTCAATAAATGTTACATGTAAGTCAACAACAAATACTTTGTCCCTTTCCTTGTCTCTACGTTCGGTCAGCCAATATACTGCATATATTGTTGTTGAAATTGCTGCAAATGTTTCATAAATTAGTACAGTAACTGCGTTATCAAAAGGATATATTCCTTATTGGATTTTAAAATCACTTCCTAATGCAAATTCTATTTATAAACTAATTTTTATTTAACGAAATTCGGTTCTAGTCTCTGTTTTTTTATTAGGAATATTGTTGAAAAACTCAACGGAATTCGCTCCAAGCTAAGTTATACAATTATATAAACTATTTTATGTCCCTGTGGTCATTTCATCATGTTTTTTATGAATTTGGTCCTACAGCATTTGAATATTTTATTTATTAAAACATGCATATTAAAACAAACCTATCAATAATTAATAACATTATGAGTGATAAAACAAAACGAAGATAATATTTTATTTTGTATACTTTGATTTTTAATAAATAATTTTTTTCTTATGTTTTATGACTTTTCATGTATTTAATATATTTAACTATTAATGACTATGAAACATGCAATAATAAATAACAGAACCTCGGAGTGCAGACTTAGAGCACAAATACGTTAGAGGGGTCACAAAATATGAAGATTCATTTTTTATAAACGTTGTACTTTACTAACGCATTAAGGTTTTCGTAAAATAATTAGAGGAAACCCTCGATTAACGCGGTTAATTGATTCCCGAAAAACGGCGTGTTAATCAAAACCGCGTTATTTGAAGTTAATAAGCAATGTGAAAAATTATAATTCGTTTCAAGTCCTTCAGAATAGCAACCAACCTTTCTTTAAATGCAATTTTTATCGCTATTTAGCGTACCATAGATTATAAACAAAGAATAATAATATATATTTGCGGCAAAAGTTTATTAAAATACACAAATAAATACCATTTCCTTGCAAAAGAAAGAATTTTTAGTACATACAATATGTATACGATATCGGAAATGTGAACAGTAATTTCATTATTTAATAAATTTATTCCATTTATTCTGTGTGTTTCTAGAGCTATATTAAACTATGCAAGATTAAGTGTTCTAGTTTTTATCGAAATTTTTGCCAGATTGCCGCGCTAAATGAAACTTTGATTCGCGCTAATTGATACTTGGTGGCGAACTATAAACCGCGTTAAATCGAAGGTTCCCTGTATTATGGACCTGTGTTTTAGAGAGGCAGAGCAATTTAATGGGGAACAAGCAAATTAAATAAGAGTAAAAATATAAATCTTTCTGACAGTATTTTCTATAACATAAATATTGGGTTGCTTTTTATTGAACTGGGAATCTTAAAGATTCACTATACGCAAGCGTCTTCAGTCTAGAGATCACTACTCCACTGGTTATGAATTGGATTTAAAATTATTGAAAATTATCGCTGTAATTAAATTTAATTATTTGTTTTTAAATAAACAAACTTTATGATAATATTACTATGCTCGCTTTAAATTAGTGGTTCCCAAACTCTCTGGTACTGTGACCTCTTCGCCAAATTGCGGTGACCACAAAGATAAATTTAATTGGGTTTTTCCTCCTTCACTGAATTTTTGCAGATAACTATTATGCAGTTGACTACTAAAATATCTAATAAATTATAGGCACCGTGTTATTAGTTACAAATTTTATATAATTGAATCATAATAATTTATCGACACAATTTGTTATATTTTTTAGTCAATATTTTTAAAAATGAACTTGCAAATTAGAAATTGTGAAATTCAAAAATGTATTTTTAACTCTGTGGTGACGCCTGGTAAATTGTCAGGTGACTTCTCTTGGGTCCTCTACTTTAAACGAACCGAACTCTTCAACAATACTTCCAATAACTCCATCTTGTTGTTTTGGTTTTTAATTGATAAATTCTTTGCTGGTGTCAGTCTACAATAAAGTTTGACAGCTTCGACATTTTTATAACAATTTTTTTAATTATTTAATTTTATGATGTAATAATTAATATAATTCAAAATTCTGAAATAAATTTAAATAATATGTCAAATATAGAAAACATTTTTAAATAATGTTTTGTTTCAATCTTTCAAATTTCATTAATAATAATTCACCTTCAATTTCATTTTTATGATACACAGTGCTATTTCACATAAATGTTCATCATTGTGAAATTAGCAAGTTTATTATGATAAATATAAAATAATTCAAAAAAATTATTATTGAATTTCAATATTGTTTTTTAAATATTTTATACTACTTTTTAAAATATTTTTAACATTAATAAGTAGATTAAAAACTGTTTTGGATATATGTAGAGTCAAGAAGTGGTGGGATTGAGATATTATATATACAAGCGACCATATCAAAAAGGAAACCTTAGATTTTATCACTAATCTCATCCCAATAGCTTAACAATTTTTTATACTCCTTATTTCTCTCCAAAAACCCCATTTTATAAATTATATATATTCATCACAGATAATTTTCGGTAATAAATAGCAAATGAACTGATTTTCTAAGATTTAAATTAAAACAAATAATTTTTAAAAAACTTATTCTCTTTTAAGGGAAAAGTTTTCAGATCCGGGATTTTCACATACAAATAGTTACTCTGACAGTTATTAAGACCACTTTTAATAATTTCAAAACTAATTTTATGTTGAAGATTATAATTTTAAAAATTCATTTTGAGTATTATTTTTTAATTTTTATATTAGTAGGTAGTTAGTTTCTCCTGTCGCATAACCCCCCCTCTCTGTGGAACAACAAATATTAATGTAAAACTCTTTATAGAGAATTTTGGTTTCAGGGTTTTTTCTATATGGGGCAGTTATCCACTATAGTTATGTCAATTTGAAGAATAATCAAAAAGGCCTGACACTAAATACTCTCTCACTATATTTAGAGTTTCAAATTAATATTCGCCCACTGGTACATATTACACATTGCTTTGGTTGTTGCATTTGTTTTGACATGTGATGTTTACGTAGATTACCAGTACACCTATCCCCCGTTTTACGCGGAGGATTGATTCTTCATAAAACCGTGCAACTCGAAAATCCATTTTTTGTATAGAAATACCGTGTAAAACGAAAACCATTATAAACTAGCTTTTTCAGTCATTATTGAAAATAAAATATGAATCACAAGCATATTTAATGACAAATAAAAAACAGTTCAATCATAAAAAACATAAAAATAATCTAATTTGTTTCTAAAATGAAAAAATAACATAAAAAATCTATTTCTAGAAAAATAAACATATATATTTTTTTCTAACGTTGATGTATAGAGTTCAGATGTAGTTCGATGAGACTTTTCAGCAAAAAAGTCTGAAATAAGCAATTTTGGTCTATTTTTAATCATATCCTTGTAGACTTCCTCATATTGACTTAAAAGTTTGTCAACATCTCGGTCGTTCGACATTCGGATCATATTCTTGAAAATATTTTTTTAATTTTCTTCCTATTACAAGTCCCTCGCGAACGACTTTTGCTGTGAATGCACTAGGTTCATATTCTTCAACATCAGACTCCACATCATTTTCGTTTCCATCATTTTTTTTTGACGATTTCAAGTAAATCATCTTCATGTAATTTCTGGTCATCCATTATTTCAGCAATATCTACTTCAGCTATACGGTTAAACTACGGTAAAACTAAAACTTAAAAAAAAATCAAAAAATGTTACACGACAAATTCTTATTTACTTACTTAGAATAACTTTACGTATGAGTTAATTATGAAAATTAGAGTTTAAAATGTGTGTAATTAATGACAAAATTTGAATATAAAAAGAAGAATTCCCATTTTTTGTATTTTTATCAATGTACATACATAGTATACATTTTTAAGTGATAATAATATGTATAAAACTTAAATATTACCCGATTATAATTAAGCAGATTATTATTCGCATGAGGTCAAAATTAACCATTTTGGGGAAAAAATTATTTAGAAATTGTGTAAGATCGAAAATGTGTTAAATGAGTACCGTGCTAAACGGAGGATAGGTGAAAAATTAAATAATAAATTATTTAAATAAGGCAAGATTACTTACAAGTACAAAATTTTATTTTTGTCATATTTATCTCATAGAAAGGGTTTAACAGGTTTCACTGTAAAAAGAAAAAAAGAAATGTTTTTTAAGTAATTATTTAAAAATTAACTCAAATTTTCATTTCAATTCTTTTTCAGTTTATATTTTGTTAATAATAAAAAATCAAAACCAATTCAAAAAGCTGCAAGTTTTATTCAAACTGAGAACAAAACTTTGACGTCCGAATTATTTTCCCCAGTGAATAAAATGCCAAAATATAATATTATAACTATTCAGGTAATTTTTTTCATGTGAATTTTTTATTGAATTATGTTATGTTAAATATGAAAAAATATTCATTTGACACGTTGACGACCATGGAACGCATATATTCGTCTTTCTTTCTGTGTAAGTAATACATTATAGTTTATATATTAGTTTACAGATTCTATTGAATTTTTTTTCGGTTTGGGAAAAGTACCAAGTTGTTATTTTTTGTGTGTAGTTTTCCTTTATGTGATACGTAACATACACTTAATTCCTTGGTCGTAAACGTGTTAAATAGTTTAATATTATAGTTTAATTATAATCAAAAGGAAGGGAAGTTTCGTATATTAAGTTTTGTATATATCTTATAATTTTATTTTAATTTTATTTATTATTCAAATATAAAGTATTCTGTTTGTGAAATCGAGTTTTGATTGGTCATTTTTTCAAGGTCACCTATTTAATGAAATTGTTGATGATACCTAAATAATAAAACAAAAATAATTATTGAATGCTTAAAATGATTGAGGGAAATGATAATAAATGAATAAGGTATTGTTCTAGAACTCAGTGAAATAGGAGTGGCAAAGAAATATTGAAAATGAGAAAGAAATAAAAGCAGACAATTGAAAAAAAAAGAAGATCAAAGAACCTTATTAATTAACGAGTACAAGTAAACAAAAATAAACAAAAATCAAAAACAGAGTTAAAATTATTTGGTTATTTCGATAGCCTCAGAGTCAGACCAGTAATTGATAGTTAATAATCACCGACAAAATACAATATACTTAACAAAACAACAACGTAACAAAATCTTTTGTTAGTCAGATTCGGAAGCTTACTACACCTATTTGCTTGGAATATCTGTGAATTTGTTTTGCATATCAATGGCCAGCGGGTAGAATATCAAAGAAACAAATAAATGAAAAACATTTAAACGAATTAAGAAGTATTGATAAATAATATAATGAAAAAGATGCTGAAAAGATGATGAAAATGATTAAATTACATTAAATTTTTTTTTGCAAAGGAATTAAGTACAACTTTTATGTTTCTAACTAAAGATCTATATATAATATAACTATTAATAAAAATCTAAATATGAATAAATCGTTTATAAAATGTTCTCTGTTTTAATTCTTGACGCCTTTTCTAAATTTTTTAATATTATTATTAATGTCATTATTAATAATAATAAAATTATTATTACCGTAAATTCTTGTTTCTAAGTTGTATTTGTATAGCTGATTTTAAAACCGAAAAGTAGGAATACGAATTATACATGACGATTTACGACCATATATTGTTATTATTATTATTAATGTTATTAATAATATTATTATTATTATTAATATATTATTTTTATTAATATTATTATTATTATTATTATTATTATTATTATTATTATTATTATTATTATTATTATTATTATTATTATTATTATTATTATTATTATTATTATTATTTGACCTTTACAAAATCTTAGTTTTTTAATTTTATGAATATTCTACTGACTCATTTCGCATCATCATAATTATTCAAACTCGAAACATTTGCAGTAATTACTCACTTCATTTGTGTTTTTTATTACATTAAGTAATATTGTTTAAGAGTTTACAAATGTGTTATAAACAATTTATATTTGGTATAGATATTTATAAAGTTTCAATAAAACTTGTGATTTTAATTTTTCTTTCATTGTCCTTGGTGGCAAGGTTGTAGATGTTTGATAAATGAAGGATTTTAACAATAATATAAGTAATCTTTAACCCTTTCATATAACTCTCTGTACGAGTTTCAAGTGTATATTTTCCTACATGTATTACATGTATTAAGGGAGTAGAATAAGGGAGTATAATAATAATAAGGGAGTATAATAATAATAATAATAATAATAATAATAATAATAATAATAATAATAATAATAATAATAATAATAATAATAATAATAATAATAATAATAATAATAATAATAATAATAATAATAATAATAATAATAATAATAATAATAATAATAATAATAATAATAATAATAATAATAATAATAATAATAATAATAATAATAATAATAATAATAATAATAATAATAATAAAAAGAATAAGAATAAGAATAAGAATAAGAATAATTAAATATACAAATAACTATTTATTTTTATTTTTCCATTTTTATTTTGTAGACACTTCAACAAATTTTAAAGTCCAACAAAACCTTTTCGTGTTTTGAAAGATGTACATTTAATAGAGTTTTTCCAAACATTAAACTATCTACTCAACAATGCAATAGTAAGCTTTTGAAGACGAAATTCGAGGAAATTGTTTCGAAGGAAATTTGTACATTTAAATCTAAGAAGTTATTTTGTCAAGAAAATAATCTCCAGGAGTTAATTCATTCTAAATCGAGTAAATTAATTTATGATTACCTATTTTTTTGTACATAAATAAAATATAATTATTGACATCTTGCTCATCTAGATTTTATGATTAGATTTCTTAAAATTTAATTTTGTTAAAAATTTGTGACTGAGAAAATCCCTTTTCTTTGCATGCACTATTGATGTTTTAATAACACTTATAAAAATCAATGCCGAATATTTGTGTTAAATAGAAAAACAATTATATATAGTCTAACACTGTTATGAGATGTATTATATTTGTTTTAATATTCAATATTGAACACAAATTAATATGTTAACATCAAAATTAATTTTATTGAATAAAAATTTATTAAACTTGAAACGTTTTTATTTCATGCGTTAAATGAAGTTAAATGAAATTCTAAATAAAAACAAAAAAGAGACAAAAATAAACAAAAGATAATAATTTTATTCATCTTAAGAATCATTATTCAATAATTAAATTCATCTGGTGTATTACATATCATAAGTATAAAAATATTTGATCCATATTATCAACATCTAAAGGACCACTAAAAATGACTACAAACTGCTCAAAATAAACAAATTCAAAAAGTTAAAATAATATATATTTTTAGAGTAATGTATTTTTATATTTTGAAACGGAGTGCATCTGATATGGAACCCAGTTCATAGGTGTTTGAATTTCACTGAATACATGTATCAGTATGATTGATGTGCTCGATTATAAAATCACTGGTTGATTTCTTCAAATTCATTTATAGGTGTAAAGATGCATACATATTGTGAATTGAAACAGATTTTATTATTATAATTTTTTATTGTCTTCAATGAACCGATGATTTATTCATTATATTTAGATGAATATAATAAAGAAACGGATATAATTTCTTTGAAAACTTTCGATATTCATATTAAAGTCGATGAATTCCTATTTGGTGGAATAGAAAGGAGTGAAATAAATGATTTGTCTTTTTCCCTTATTTCAATAAAACATCAAGTCGACCTTTCGATTTGGAAATTCATTATTGAAAATTCTTGTAAATTGTTAATTTTGTTCGTTAATTTCCACCAGAATGGAGTCAGCATCCTTCAACAAATAAACACTGTTTTGAATATCAAATTTACCAGCAAGTAAATTTTTTTCTATTTTTTTCTATTTTATTTCTCGTGTTTAATTTAGAGGGATTTCAGTTTCCCTTATGGAAGTTCATGAATTTTCGAGTTCAATCAAATTTCTGAGACTCTCTGTCAATGTCATAAGTACTGGAACTTCTCACATTTACAATCATCGAATTTTCGTGATTGCTTTTAATAGATGGAACGAGGAAACCAAAGATTTTACAACCATTGAGCATAATTTACAAGTATATATTTATTTCAAATCATTGTTTATATTCACGGTGTTGCAGCAAGTTGAATTTGAATCAAAATTATTATCTTAAAATTTGAAAAATATTTATTTTACTAGCTAAAATTAACCTAAAAAGGCATTCCAATATTGGATGCTCAATATTTTGCATTTTCTAAAAGACATTAGATAGATCAAAAAATTGAAAGATTTGTAAATTAGTATATAAATAAGGAAAAACCGTACAGTGGTTTGTCATAAATCAATACCATTATATTTTTATCGATCTATATATTATTGCAATTATAATATAAATAGGCAAATAATTTTACTTTTGTGAATATTTGCAACTAGTAATATATGACATACCATATGATGAAGCGGGGAAAAATGGTGAGACATCTAAAGAAAGTTAATATTGTACTTATAAATTGTCGGTAAAATATATAGTATTGAATTTCTATGTATGCATCACCATCTTTTCAGCTTCATCATTTGATATGAGCTAGTTTAATACTTTCGTATGGTGAGTTTTTTTTAATTTTATTATTAAAAATTAACCATATGAAATAATTAATTTCCCCGATATTGTGGGCTTTTTTCCTAGTTATTAATAATCATTAAAACGCTTCACTACTATTTCCTTTGTGTTAGTTTTTAATTTATAAGCTCTTATCAGCAAATTTCAACAAAAATGATCAAAGCATATTTAAAATTAGTTGAACGTCACCCATTGATAGCTTTACTAAAAATCTCGGTTTACATCATTCTTTTTCAGTAATCAACCACTCACCAAATGGACCCTAAAAAATTTGTATGGTGCGTATATTTTTATTTACTGACTGGAGTATTAGTTCACATTTTCAAAAGAAAAAAAAATGTAAATGTTGGATAAGAAATCGAAAGTTTTGAATAGTGCAAACATTAAAAATTGCGAAGAATAAATATCAAATAAATGTCTGTGGAAAATTGAAAGATATGGTGATATCATTAATGGATATATCTCCTTACAAATTTAACGGATTCTAAATGCATTGCAATCTTTGCAATAGTTTTTATCTTATGAAAATTATTTGTTGTGCTTCGTGCAACTAATATCAATTTTATATAGCACAAATTTGTCTAAGGTTGACACTGCGATTACCTCTGTGGTAACTGATTACCCAAGCTAACTACCCGCATAGAACGGCATTATTTCAAAATTGTCTAAGGCCGACACTATGCATGTTCATGCATATTTTTATTATTTTCATAACCTCAACTGATATTGGTATCTTTAAACTTTTCTTATAATCAAAGATTTTTTGTGATTTTAAATCGATTAATATTAATAAGAATTTCTATATTGTGATTTTATTTTTTATTTTATTATTGCTAGGATTTTTTATAATTATAATTTATTTAGACAATTAATGTTGCATGTAGTCTAAATGAAAGTTTATCAAATTCAAATATAATAATTCTTAGTTGTGAAGAAATATTCGCGGAAATCGGAATGTTCATTACATTATATTCATTCGTATATCTTGGAATACACAAAAAATTGCCCATATTTTCATTGAAAACATCTCAGGTTATCAATGAAATAATATATCAAACTTTTTATTGTTATTTAGTCTATCTTCTATATGATTTCTAATCAAATTGGTCATCAGATCAGTGAACTCAGCTTGGATGAGGTAATTTTGATAATATGATGATCGGCCATAATATATAATGACCAATAACATTAATAGCTAGTTATAATAGAATTGCACTCAATTTGCTTTTTGCTCATATTTACCTTTTAATGATAAGACAAATTTTAATAATAGAATATAATAACTTAATAAAGAATAGCCTAATAAAAAATTTAAAATAATAATTTAGCCATTTTTAATTTTGAAGTAACCGTTTAAAAATTGGTTTAAAATGAAGTTTGTTTTAATTTGTCATTTTTATTTATCATAATAACGCCAAGACATCTTGTCTAAATCATGATTTTACCTATCGAATATCGAAGTGTGATAACAAGTATTTCACATTTCTCGGCTTATAGTAGATTGAATTTGGAAATGATATATTAATAAAAATGATTTATTAAAATAGATTTTATACATCACAATTTCTATTTAAGATTCAATAACGCGAGAGATGTGAACCAAATTAAACAATAAAATTGTCACGAAAATCTCCTTTCATTTTCACCATTGATTTCTGTTCAATTTTAATTTTCTTTTTTTTATTTTTATGCAAATTATATATAAATATTTAAAACACAATATTAATATATTGGTCTATACTATGCAGCTCTTCGTTGAGTAAACTGCGGCTCATTGATAATTGAATTTTTGATAATTGAATTTGAAAATTGAATTCGATTTTTTTATTTTGAAATTTTTTCAACTGAATTTTTAAAAAAAAATTTTTTGTTGCAATTGTATTTTCATGGTTAGTTCATTTTTACCTGTGTCACAAAATAGGTGTAAACAGAATTAAAATTTATAGTGTCATTCGATGGCGGTATTTAGAATCAAAATTTAATATTTCCTTATTACATTCTACCTTGTTTGATTCTTTTTATAAGCAATATTTAAATAATACATGTCTCACTACACTATATACCAGGGGTAGGCAAGTGCGGCTCTTTGATGAGCCATGTGGCTCTCTAGGACCTCATGCGTGCCCACCCCTGGTCTATAGTCTAAAAAAAATTAAAAATCAGAAAATCGTTTAGTATTTTTTGTACAAATTTTGATATATTTAATTTTAGAATCAATACAAAATGTGCATTTCCGTATTGAACCATTTGATGCGGTCAACGAGCCGTGCAAATAGTTGCAGTGAAACCTCGGATATAAACTAAATTTAAATTTTATTGTTTTTTGAAATTATTAATTTTTATCAGAGTATTTTACTGGTTAAATTTTTATGAAAACAAAATTTGTAAATTGTTTTAATGAAGTTAATAAATTTTTATTTTATAATTATTTTGTATTTAGAGTATCGTATTACATGGGTTAAGTAAATTAAGAGACCGTAACGTTTAATTTTGGTTGAATTCGGAATGTTTTTTTCAAAATATTAATTTTAAAATAATTTTTTTAAATAACTTTTATTTTGTAATTTTCTATTCTATATGTCGTAAAAATGTTTGGTTAGTTAGATGTTTTGAATTTCTTAACATAATAACAATAAATATTGTGATCCTATTAAAAAAGCGGCAACCACTCATGGCATCATAATTTCAGGAGTCTCAATTTGACATTAATATGACATTAATTCTTTCTTGTTCCATTTGTGCTTCAGAACTTGGTCAACCATCTTTTCTATTTTTCGAAATATACTAGGGCAGTATCATCGTTCTTTTCATAATTGCAGAGGGTTAGAAAATCCCCTATCAACGTCGTTGGTTTCTTGAAAGTCTTTTTCAATATGTCTTCAAAACAAATTTCATTTTCTTCTATTGCTTCATAAAATGGCGATAACTCTCTTGCGATCAAACATTTGATCATCATACTTTGACTGGATTGTTCTAGTCCACATAATTGGAAATATCTCTTGCATTCTCTAATAAAAACGTCTACATCGACGCTACCATCGTAAATATCTGGGATCATTTTATAGATCATTGCTAGGGTCGCCATGTTATTAATAAACGCTTAAGAATCTACAAATATATATTTAAATACAAATTATTGCCTAAATCTGGTATTATTAAAACACCCGATTTAAATGGCGAATTAATTAATTTAATAATAATGCTAATTATGCATGCCAGCATTTATACTTATTATACTTTTACTATATAATAGTATTTGATACTTATAATACAATATATATTTTATTTATAAATTAATTATTTAAATATCCCTAACATGGTATAAAGACAATCAAAGCAATCAATGATATTCTAAAAATTTGGGACCCTTATAGGCAAGGCACACCACAGCAAATACGATGAAACTCTCCAAAAAATTTGCAAGAAAGAAAGAATTACTTCTCTATAACATTCGACAGCATTGGCCAAAAATTGTCCAAAATAGAGAAAAACAACTAGAATTCGACCAAAAAGTAAAAAAATAATAAAAAATGAATTAGGAGATATACACCAAAATCCAAATAACTTCTTCATCTATGCACATTGCTCTTTGGGAGGGTTAGGAATCACACCTACAATTGATGAATACTTAATACAGAGTATTACCCATTTTAATAGACTACTAAACTCCAGCGACATTAAAATGAGGTATTTATAATAGGGAAACTTATTGATGTGGTAAAACAACGATCGCACAATAAGGATGTAAACCTTAATAAAGCACTAGAATGGATTAACTCCGACATCAAGGGAGAAGTGAGGCGATCTTTTTGCCTTTTTTCAAAATTTAGGGATTCCAATAAACGATTACGTGAAAAATTTAACATTATTACTAGAATTGTAATTATTGATGGTTGTTTCGCTTTGGAAATTAGTTATGATAATACAATAAACTATATAAATTATAACAACCTCGAGGACACATCCTCAATACTACATACATTAACTAGTAAGTGGTATGCTGATAAATGGTACTCGATGATGCATATCGCCAAGACAATAGGAAGTATAGAATACCTGATTAAAAAGCATGAATTAACAGACAATCAGTATTACTTTTGGTTAAAGCAAGAAATAATATTCTCAGTCTAAACTATAGTAGTAATAGACATAAAGAGAAACAAAATATACTATGTAGGTTATGTAAAATAGACTGGGAAACACAAGCACACATCTTTAACCATTGCACGCACACTCAAAATGCAAGGAGAAATAAACATAACCATGTTCTAGAACAGGGATGGCAAATAGGTTTTTATCAAAGTGCCAAAATAAACTAAATTTAAATTCAATTTTTTTCGCGTGCCCTCGTAACTTTTATTTGTTATATGTACCTATATATACATTTTTTATTCATTTTTTTATTCATTTTTTTATTCACAAGAAAACAGAAATAAATTTCAATATTTGAGTTCATGTGATAATATTTATTCAATATAAAGAAATAGTAAAAAAAATTATAAAGTTTAATAATAAATTTAATAAAAAATTCTTAAATTTTGTTAGAAGTTTTTTGCTTCATATTACTTGCAAGGTTTTTAATATCAGGATGGTATGTTGTCGATTGTAAGGTAATACAAGCTGCTGAGTCTTCTTCTGTTAATCTGTTTCTTGTCTTTGATA
The DNA here is from genome assembly GCA_959609185.1 of Schmidtea polychroa. Classification (NCBI taxonomy): domain Eukaryota; kingdom Metazoa; phylum Platyhelminthes; order Tricladida; family Dugesiidae; genus Schmidtea; species Schmidtea polychroa. The sequence goes on along the minus strand of CAUHTR010000179.1, from coordinate 121,330 downwards.
GTACATAATTAAGTACAGAAAAAAGACTCTCACAGTAATAAGTGGATGCGAAAATGGTTAACATTGCGATTGCTAATTTTTTTACAGAAGCAAATGCTTCTGGCATACTATTCCACACTTCCCTAACCCTGTTCTAGAAGTAACGCAAGAATACCTAAAATCTAAACAATTTCAAGTAGATATAGAGCAGGGATGGCAATTATATGACACGCGTGCNCAGGGATGGCAAATAGGTTTTTATCAAAGTGCCAAAATAAACTAAATTTAAATTCAATTTTTTTCGCGTGCCCTCGTAACTTTTATTTGTTATATGTACCTATATATACATTTTTTATTCATTTTTTTATTCATTTTTTTATTCACAAGAAAACAGAAATAAATTTCAATATTTGAGTTCATGTGATAATATTTATTCAATATAAAGAAATAGTAAAAAAAATTATAAAGTTTAATAATAAATTTAATAAAAAATTCTTAAATTTTGTTAGAAGTTTTTTGCTTCATATTACTTGCAAGGTTTTTAATATCAGGATGGTATGTTGTCGATTGTAAGGTAATACAAGCTGCTGAGTCTTCTTCTGTTAATCTGTTTCTTGTCTTTGATAGTACATAATTAAGTACAGAAAAAAGACTCTCACAGTAATAAGTGGATGCGAAAATGGTTAACATTGCGATTGCTAATTTTTTTACAGAAGCAAATGCTTCTGGCATACTATTCCACACTTCCAATATCAAGTTTTCAATGCGGCATTCCGACTCTCCATCCTGTGACAATCGATGATATTCCAATTCTTCTATATTTTTTCGCATATTCACAAATTTTTGTGTCCAAATAGGATTAGATTGCAAATCTACTGTCTGCATTTCTAAATTTTCTAATTTCATCCAATTAATAAGGTTGTTATCGAAATCCTGTATATCGAATAAGTCCGGATAATTTACAATTTTCAACAGCCTATCAATTCTTTTAAAATCTTTAAATCGATTTGAAAATTGTTCTTTTATAGTTTCAAGAACTTTAGAAAATTCGTAATTAAAATTCCAATTAGTTTTTTTGAAAATTGTAGATTCATTTAAAAAAATTTTAAGTTTCGGAAAATTATTATGTTTTCCAGATGCGATATCTCTAGCAAAAATATCTAATTTAATTTCAAACCCCTTTATCAATCCAAACATAACTTCAATTGTTTTTCCTCGTCCTTGCAATTTTTTATTAAGAACGTTTAAATGTAATGTTACGTCGGTAAAAAACATTAATTTTGTTAACCATTCTGTATCATATAATTCTTTAAAACGATCCCTGTCGAATTCGTGTAAAAAAAGTCGAATTTCTTCCAAGCAATTCACAAATCGTTCTAAGGATGTCGCTCGACTTAGCCAACGTACACTATTGCACATTAAGAGAGTATCGTATTCGCAATCCATATCATTTAAAAGTTTTTTAAATTGTCTTTTATGCAAGTCGCGTGCAACTACAAAATTTATGATTTTATTAACTTGTTCTGATATTTCTTTGAAATCGCTAGTTCCGAATTTTGCACAAAGAACTTGCTGATGAATAATGCAATGAAAGCCTATTATTGGATGACCAACTAGGTTTTGAAATAAATTAACAAAACCTATCTCTGGTCCAGTCATATTAGGAGCTCCATCTGTCGTTACAGAAATGATTTTTTTAATATTTATTTTAAGTTTGTTTAATTCATTGAATACAACTTCACAAATATCACTACCTCTTGTTCTTTCTGGGATATTTGCTAATTTTAAAAGTTCTTCGTGCATTTCATTATCTTTCGGATAACGTGCAATGATTGCTAATCGGGCAGATGACTTAATATCTGTTGATTCATCGAGGCAAATTGAAATTTAGTCACAGCTATTAACATCGTTGTAAAGTTGATCAGAAATATTCGCACTTATTTTTAAAATTCTATCTTTAACTGAATTTCGGCTTAGCTGGACTTCTCGAATTCTTTGAATAATCTTTTCTTTATTATTAAAATCTTGAAACAAACTTTCGGCCGCTTTTAACATAACCGTTTTTACAAACTCTCCATCAGAAAATGGTTTTGATTGCTTAGCAATCAAATAAGAAATTTCAAAACTAGCTTCTGTAACATTGCTGTTGGTTTTTACAAATTTTGATAATGAATTCGATTGATTTTCAGCTATCTTTAATCGTTGAGAAATTAGTTCTTTTCTTTCTTCAATATATTTTTCGGCAATTTCTTTATGGTTGGTTTCAAAATGTCGCTTAATAGAAGACGTTCGACATACAATAATTTCAGAGCACAGACCGCACCGACTTTTATCTCCATGTTTAACAAAACCGTAATCAGCAGTCCAAGAGAGTACAAAGCTACGAATATCTTGTAGTTTTGGTTTTTTTGGTACCATTTTAATTCAGCAAAAAATAAATTTTATTTAAAATTAAACACAAATTTTATTGAACTGCACAAGTTAAAACAAAACTAAAAACTGATGTAAGAATATACAAGAATTATAACACAACCATATACGTATGTACAAAATAACCGTTATTTTGGCAAATAGGTTTTTATCAAAGTGCCAAAATAAACTAAATTTAATAATTAATTGCGTTATTTAATAACGCAAAGCCAACTAGAGAAAAAAATATAGAATTCAATTCAAAGCCGTTGATTAAAATTTTGGGTCCAAATTTTTTTTTAAAAAGCAGTAATTATTTTATAATAAGAATTTTTTCTACTTCTTTTTTTAAATTTCTTAGAGTGCCAGAAGTTTTTTGTCTGCGTGCCAAGTTTGGCACGCGTGTCATATAATTGCCATCCCTGCTCTATATCTACTTGAAATTGTTTAGATTTTAGGTATTCTTGCGTTACTTCTAGAACAGGGTTAGGGAAGTGTGGAATAGTATGCCAGAAGCATTTGCTTCTGTAAAAAAATTAGCAATCGCAATGTTAACCATTTTCGCATCCACTTATTACTGTGAGAGTCTTTTTTCTGTACTTAATTATGTACTATCAAAGACAAGAAACAGATTAACAGAAGAAGACTCAGCAGCTTGTATTACCTTACAATCGACAACATACCATCCTGATATTAAAAACCTTGCAAGTAATATGAAGCAAAAAACTTCTAACAAAATTTAAGAATTTTTTATTAAATTTATTATTAAACTTTATAATTTTTTTTACTATTTCTTTATATTGAATAAATATTATCACATGAACTCAAATATTGAAATTTATTTCTGTTTTCTTGTGAATAAAAAAATGAATAAAAAAATGAATAAAAAATGTATATATAGGTACATATAACAAATAAAAGTTACGAGGGCACGCGAAAAAAATTGAATTTAAATTTAGTTTATTTTGGCACTTTGATAAAAACCTATTTGCCATCCCTGATATAGAGAAAGCTCCTCCATGAGTTACCACAACATTAAGACCCGACTTAATTATTAAATCTAAAAGAAATAATAAAATTCACTTATTAGATATAAAAGTGGCTTACGACACTTTAGAAAACTTTTTAGCAATTAGAGATGCTTACTTTGAGAAATTTAGAAGCCTGGCTCTTGAGACTGCTAAGGCTAATAAAACAAAACGTACATTATCCGCATTAGTTGTAGGAACACTAGGTACATGGGATAATGAAAATAATAAACCATTCAGAGAAATAGGACTTACTGATAAAGAAATAGACACACTATCTAAAAATGCATAAAAACAGCAGTGATAGCAGCATACAACATATACATGGACCATATATTAAACAAACTTTTATAAAAAGGTAACTATGATAATAATTATTTTATGCAGACTAATTTTCATATCTATCATCTATTTAAAAAATTATGTATATAGATATGTATAAAAGTACACTTATATATTCTTTTTATGCTTTGTAAATGGCTTAGCTGTTTATTATTTTTTTACACTCATGTCTTGTAATGGCTTACTTTTTTATGCCATGTTATGGCCCTTTTATGCATCGTTATGGCTTTTTATTTTTTATTTTTTTGTTTCTGGGTATTTCTTTTTGTTGCCTTGTCTTGTCTTAAAAATATCACGAATGAAATATCACGAACACTGAGCAAAGGAGCGAAATAGAAAACAGAATACCGAAAGAACACATATCTGCGCAACAGCTGTTCTACTCATACCGATATACGAAAGGATATTCTATAACAAGCGTCCTGTTCATAACAGGGCTAAGAAGTTAGAGAAAACTACAAATGTTGGCTTAGTTTTGGCTACTGGCCGAAGCTCGTCCCTTTAAAAGGACCAATCTGTCTCGTAAGAGCAGATCTTTATTGAAATAAAATTTATTAAATCGATGAGTTCATTATTTTATCAAAGCTTTTTGACTTTTTTTCAGGTAAAAGTGATATGTCGGACGAAGAACTGCAAAGACTATGGAATGCAATAGGCCACACTATCCGAATTGTGAGACCTGAGACATACTCTCATGCGTCCTACATGATTATGCCCCAGAACAGGACCTATCATATTTCAAAAATTAAACAATTGAAATTCATTAATACCATTAGGGAAATCCTAAAAAATTTGGAGAAATTAGATTATTAATAATCAGAATTATGTATTTAAATATCCTAAATATGATTTTAATAACTCTAAAGATAAAAATGAGTTTAAAAATAATTTAAATTTTAAGAATGATAAAAATATAGAGATAAAAAATTATAATGCAAATATTAATTATTTTTAAAAAAATACTATAATGAAAATTTAAAATTAAAAATTATAAAAATACAATAAATATTGGTTCTTGTTTGATATTTCCCCCCAACAAATGATTGGCCAATTTTTGGAGGCCAAAAATAAATATTAAATAAAATATTTATTCGTCTTACCTTATATAGTCGTAGACTATCCGACAGGATGTTTTGACCCCCTAGGGGTACAGCGTCTAAGGGTATAGGTCACAAGACATCGACATCTCACTCCGTCATCGACATCTTTTTAATTTAATTTTAAGTGGGGAGAAATATCAAACAAGAACCAAAATATTTTAGATATCGTTAATGAAAATAATGAAAGTTTTGATTATATCACTGATAATTCTGAAAAAAATAATAAACCCAATTTTTAATTAAATAGAAATAAGAAAATAAATGATAATTTCGACTATAAAAAATTTTGAAAATAAAGATAATTTTAAATAAACAGATTATAATAACTGTAATTTTAATAAAAAAACGGATTTTTTTAAATTTTAAAAATGTTTTTAATAATCGTAAAAATAAAAAAGATGACCATTTTCAATACATTGAAACGCTCCCGAGGCCGACGAACAGTAAATGTCACCACCGCACCTGATGGATCAAATAATAATTTATGAAAACGTAGACGCGGCTCGTCTGCCTTAGGCCGACTCCCAGAAATCGTGATCCATAGTAAAGATTAATTGACGAACCCCCTTATGACTTATGATTATCCAAAACCAAATAACTCTGCCTCAGCCCAGAAACCAAATAATAGATTAAAATACGAAAATAAAATCCCTATTTATCTATATAACATTAAAAAATTGAGAACACAGTCGTTGATAATTTAAGACGTCAATTTATTATTATCGGAAAAATTGATACATCATCACTCCCAAAGATATATAAAGACAACTTCTGTGAAATAAACTGAAAATACGAGCAATTAATTAAAATTGTTAACCCAGGAAAGATCAAACATGATTCCTGCTTTCAAGATTGATTATGTTTCCAATTTCGTTATCAGGGGAAGAAATAAAATACCCCAAATAAATTATAATATTCTAAAATCCCTTATTAAAAATTTATTTATTGATATTCACACCCAATTAAAAGAAAATGATAAAAATTCCAATTTTTATATTATTAAAGACTTCTTTTATATATTAGGAATTAAAGTTATTAAACTGTCAGAATTTTTATTCTTTAAGAATAATAACAAATTGTATAATGAAATTAAGACTAACGTACAAAACCTAAGTTATTTCTAATAGTACACGACAAAACAATAAAATCCTCAGCTCTTGAAAAAAGACCGTGACTTTTAAAGATAGTAACACCTACGCTTCACCTTCATACAATTCGTCTTCCACTAACTCTCCTAACTACAATCGATACTCCAAACTCGTTCCTAAGAACACTATATCCAAAGATTCCATAACGTCTTCAAACACGCAAAACCCTTAAAGTACCACCTCACTAACTCACAAACCTCAGATTGTAGCATCCACTTCACAAAATTCAACTAAAACATCGAAAGTACTCCAATTCTCATCAACCACTATTAGATTAAAATACTCCATAAGAATCACCTCATGTAAACACCACTAGAGCAAATCAATCCCGAAACCCACCCACCAGAGACAATCCGTCCAAAAACCAGAACTACTTAAAAAACAGAAAAATCATAAAGAGTTCATAGTGCCTATTGTTTATTTATTATAATGATCTGTGCAATTAAAAAATTTCTATTAAAATTAATTAAATCAAATTACTTTTAATATTTTAATTACTACAATTACTTTCATCTATTGAAATTTAAAAATATTATGCATCTTTTCATTGTATGAATTATTTCAAAAACTTTTTAACAAACTTGTTAGTAAATCAATTTTACGAAAAATTTTTATATACAAAAATCACAATAAAACTGCGATAGACAATATTTTAAAATAATATTTAAAATATATTCTATAATTGATGTAAAATGTAAAACTTGTTTTAAATTAGTGCAACTTGGAATTAGTTTATTTTTCGGAAAGCAAAAATATAGAATATAAATTCAATTTAGCATAATTTTTAATTTTCATTTAATTGATTGAAATTATAATCATTATAATTATTAATGAAACTATTATTGTGAGAAGAAAGCATTTCTATAAATGAATTTTGTGCGAAGAATAGTAAATTCTAAAGTCGAGACAAATAGTAATAAAATCGGAGTTTATGAAGATACAGATAGTTCAATACATCAATTGAAAATACTATTTGCGGATTATAAAACAAAAATTTCAAATTCTGATATATCTGATCACAACCAATTATTGTATGATATTATACCTCTATTTAATAAAGTAGATTTTTCTCATACTCTAAATATTTTTAAAAATTCAACAATTTACTAAATTAGATATTTTGTTCAACTCCTGGTGTCGAATTATGTGAACGATTTCAAGATGTTTTTACTTTTTGTTCTTATGCCTCTTCATTAATGGTTAGAGAAATTAAGAAACGAGCAACAAACCAAAAAACAGGTTGGTTTTAATGTTAAAATGGAATTTCTAAAGGTGATGAAATGCTTTTTATAGAAGAAGCAAGCCTAGCTATAGTGCAATATTTACAACCAAATCTTACCCAGAATGCTAAAAGCGAAGAAAATAAAGGATGGATGTTGTTAAATGTTCTCAATATTCTCAGTCGTGGTCCTGCACCTTTAATTGAATGCATGATAACTGCTAGTCTACCTTCAACCTTTGTCAAATGTCTATATATTTTTTTCGACTTACCAAATCCAGAAATAAATTGCAACCAACAACAACCACACGATTCCATGTTCACGTTAACGAATGCCGGCAATAAATGTTGTAAATACGATCCGCTTACCGTTCATAGACGCAATATTTTATTAGACAATTTTAAACAAGTAATATTGCTAATTTCTTTTCATAATAAAAATTTTAAAGTTATTTCAATAAGATTTTTCGGGAAAAAAATTTATTAATGATTTAAATTTTAACATTCAGGTGATTTTAAAATGTTCTTAATATTTAATGCAAAATTGCCCATTTATCCTACGAACATTCTCATTGAATTTAGTTTGATATAGTCAGTTACTGATATAATCATTCGAGTGGTCATGTCGAATTTTGGTACATGCAGACAGAGACACATATGAGCTTATATATCGATGATAATTACAGATTGTAAAAATCTTGACAAAAATTCAGTAAAAATTTAATTTTTAAGCTTTTACAAGCATATTTTGATGATAAAAATCTTAAAAATGGGCAATACAATTAGAAAATTGGTTTCAATGCTTGTGCGTGTGTGTGCATGTGACAATGGGATACACACATTCTGCCATTTCTCATTGGTAGACAGTTGTCTAATATTAAACCCAGTTCAATACTTGTTGGCAATATTGGACTATAATTGTGAACTTGTTAATTTACATTTACAGAAACAATAATTATTTAACTATTCTTTATGAAATTTCTATAAATATAATAATCGGAATGAAATGTAAATTAAGTGTCTATTATCTATTTTGACTGTCAGATATATATATATATATATATATATATATATATATATATATATATATATATATTTATATATATACGTGTGTGTTGTTTTACAAGATTCTTTAAAATAATAAATGAATTTATGGTCTACCTCAATGAATATAGAATTTATAAAAGGGTCATTAATCAAGGGACTAGAAGGGACGCTTCCTCATGAAATGAATACACACAAAAATCTGATCCCTGGCACCTTTCAACAGTCAAAAACGGTTCTCCCCGCTCTATTTTCGATTCACCCTTTCTTAATTATCTTCATATAATTTCTGAATTTAGATGCCTTTAGAAAATACAGATAAACCAAAGAAAAGTTTCGTTTATCTTCATTTTGACTAAAGATAAATGTTTTTTTTGATTTTTAACACCAATTTTCGGTACTGCCTTTTACAACTAAAATGACTTTTAAAAGAAGCAGTATTGAAAATTTGTATTAGATGGGAAAATTATAGACATTGATCTATTGTCGAAATGAAGATAAATATTAATGGACGTTATCAATGGATATGGCTACTTACAAATTTAACGGAGTTTAAATGCTTTGAAACCTGTTGTAGAGTGCAAGTTTAATATTTTCCGCATTTGCTTGTTAATATTAAGAGAAATGTCTTTTAAAAGATAACCGGGGAAAACATTATTTTCATTAGAATATCTTCATTTACGCAATCCTAATATATCCTGTGCATGCATAATACATTTTTCCATGCATTGGCAATTCCATAGCACAGCGGTTCTCAATTAATATAAAATCACGGAACACCATTCACACAATTTTTTTTATGCGGAACACTGACAAAAAAATACTTGCCCACAATGAGTGATCAATCACAAATTACTATAAATCTGTCGTAAACGTAAACAATGCCTTCTTATAAGCAAAGAAAATACCACGCGCAACAATAACAAGCAATAAAAACACTTTTATATTTGTATGTTTATATATCTGTGTAATGGCTTTCTTATTGAATCATCTTATAAAAAAATTAATTGAGGTTTTTGATGATATGTATCTTAAATGCAAATTTAAAGATAAAATGTCATTTTTTTGCACGGAACACGGGCTGAGAACCACTGCCATAGCACTTTAAACGATTATAATTTGCACTTCACTATAGCTTGTAAACTTTACAGACATAACAAACAAACACTCAATCTCCCATCAGTTTGCAAATTCCCCCATCAATCTTATAATTGTTAAACTCATTTATAGCGATTAACTTAGCGTGTAATTATAAATTTCGGTTGATGAACAAAACTAGACAAGTAAATAAAGCACATTTCTTAGAATATTTTATCAAATGAAAAAGATATGCACAAGTATTGTATAACTGTAAATAAAACAATTTTTTGATAGTGCCGCATCACAAGTAAAATAAAATAAGTCTGGACAGCTAAAATAAAGTTTTTTGCTGGATTTATTTGTTTTATTCTCGGGCTACAAAAATCCTTGAGTTGGTCGACAGTTGGACAGAGTAGGTTTCAGGAAACCCTTCGCTAATTAATTATCAGTTCAAATGTAATAGATGTAATGTAAGATAATAATTAGAATTCCAAAACAGGTTTTACAGCGGATTTGCTTTTATCCTGCAACGTCAGAAGAATTAGTCAGAAAAGAAGATTTGAGATTACTTTTCGGAGCGGTTGCAAGTTTTTGTCCACCTCACAATTCCGGTTGGAGAAAAGCTGCTGCAGATGTATTACAGACGATAGCTCACAACGGACTTTCTCAGTCAACTATTCAACATATTTATCGTTAGTTAATTTTATTTTCAATTCCGATTTCTAGCGTCAAATAAATTTTCATATTGCAATCAACATAGGAACTAAAATTGACCGCTTACAATCTATGTGAAATATTTTATATTGTTTTTAAGATAATCCTTAAATTTGATTGGTCGGATAAGTGCTTATTTAATATTTATGGGATTGGTTTGATTTCTATTTACATTATAATGGGACTTTTGTTAATTTATGAAATGATTACTTGTAGGCTTCTTTTTTTACCGCATTGATAAGTGAAATTGATAGGAATTGGTTATTATATATATATCCAATGTAATGATTTTAATATGGGAGGGGGGATAATTCATAAATATAATTTATTATGAATAAAGCATTTATATTTATTTGATATGCTTATTGCTACAAGTTATTCCAAAATAGAAATGTAAAACAAATACTATTAATAAAATATTGTATTCAAATTTGTATTAATTTAATAATATTTTTTATATGACACAAATTTTAAAATAACAAATTAAATTATTTAATTTTCATCTATTTAGACAGTTATTTGATTCTTTTTCATTCTATTTATCTCTCTATAAACCTTGTTCCATTTCTGTAATTACAATAACGATATTTGTGTGTGAAGAATTATGGGTGATCAATAAGGGTAGTAAAAGTAAGCAATGCTTTGGTTCTTCGTTGAAAGTAGAGAAAGGGTCGTGAAAAGTATAGATTCCTTTATTCCCCACTTTAACTCTTAATGCACAATTTCACTGTATTTCACTTTAAATGGATATATCCGTATCTATAGATATTTCTTTCGATTTCGAATGCATTTCTAGTTGTATTGGAGCCGTTAAAATTATAAGGTTTTAAGCTCAAAATTATCTAAAAGAATCAAGTTAGATAATTAAAATGGATTAAGATGATGATATCTGTGAGTGAAGAGCAGTGGTGTATCAAAATGATTGAAAAGTAAACAATGGTTTAGGCCTTGAGCTAATTATTAACTATCAAATGGTAAAATTTATCTAAAATAATCTACATTCCACCTATTCCAAGAGTGATCCGTCACTTTATAAAAACATGCTGTAAGTTCCATGAGAATGTACATTTAATAAATTAAAAATCATAAAAGCAATCCAGTTGGTCAAATATAAAATTATGAGGCCAGAAAAATGAATAATACATCTCATTGTGAAATATATAGATAGATAGATAAACAGAGAATACCTACAATTACTCACAATTCAATTGGGAATTAAATTTATCTTTTTTTAATAATAACTTGAAAATTCTTATTTTAAATAGTAGTTGAAGCATAAATAACTTTCAAATAAGAATTAAATACTAGTTGAATATACGACAGATTTTATTTGAATATGTTTTTTTTGTACCCTTGCTAAAAATAAGCTCCTAATAATTCAATTTTTATATCATTTTCAGCTGAGTATTTCAAATTACATTGGCTCATCGAAATAGTCTCGATTCTGTTCAATTTTGTCAATATATAATGTGATTTTTATCTAATAGACATTCATTGCAGAAATTTATTGTGCGAAATTCAAGTATTCAACGTGATTTCACAAGTAATTAAACCGTTATAATTAAGATAAAATCTCGACTCAATTTATAGATTTTGATTTCTTTCGTCGAATTATTCCTTATATCATTATTATCTGTCAACTTCTTGATGTAATAATAATTTTGTACCGTGTTCCCAAGCGCTAAATTAAATAAAATGTAAACTCTAAATACTTTTTCCAATGTTAAACAAGCTGTACTTTCAATTGAATTGGTTGAAAATTAGCCATGATGATGTACTTCACTTAACCGAATTACAACAACCAATTTTGGAAGCTCCTGAAGTGTCACGAGAAGTTTAAAATCATCTTTTATTGTGTAAACCATTAAATGAATTACTAAGCTTTTGTAAAAGTGTTGCAGTCAACTTTGAAATGAAAATCAAAGTCATCGTAGTAAGGGTGGTTTGTATCATTCAATTTTGTTTGCAAGCTGATTTTTCTGACAAGTTTAAATTCTTCAATAGTCAAAATTGTCTTGAATTTCATTCAGAAGATGATTTAAAATATACTATCAAAACAATATGTTATAACTTTACCTGGGTTTTTGCATATAAATGATTCAAACATAGTTCATTGAATAATAAGAATACATCTTTGGTTTCATTTGGTAACTTCTTCATAAAACCATTAAACACGTAAAATATTTTGATGAAGAGTTTGTCGGACTATGCAGTGCCATCTATATCTAACTACAAACTTCTATATTTCAACGCCAATCATTTGTTGCACATCCTTGCAACGTTAATAGGTCATTCAAAACAATTATGGGTCTTAAGCTTTAGATATAAGTTGGCATTACGTGCCATTCAGCATAATTTCCAAATTTTAGTGAACTGTATTAATTTTTTCATATCTTTAATAATATCAGTGTAAATTGTACAGATTGTATAATTTCACTACATAGTGGAAATCGAATTCTGAGTGCCTCATGATTTTTTCCAATTACGATTATTTGACCCCCTATTATATTATTATTCATTGGGAATTATTAGGCGTCCCATACCAAAAATTTAATTATTTTTCAGATATTCTGTAAATTTTGGTTATAATGTAGATATGGTGATATTTTATTGTTATTAAAAATATTGAATATCAAAAACATCGATATATTACTGATTTATTGTCTTCAAGCTCTTTTTAATGAATAAAATTGAAAAAATTAAAATCAGTGGTGAAATTGGGAAAAAAGTTCTTATAATCTGTTAATTAATTAAAATCAAAATGGCACTATTCTCTGTTGACTTGTGTCGTATTTGTTTATGTAGATGGACTAATTATTATTTTTGTATCTAGGCAATAGCGATTGATTTAAACAATTGCATTGAAGGCAGGAAATTATTAAATGATGAATTAGGGAAATTGTATATTTAATTGTCAAATTATTGATTTGTTTTTTTGCTTTTAAAGAAAATAGAAATTTTTATAATTTTATTTCAACTTGAATCTAATTTTTTTTTATAAAATAATGCGAATAATTTGACTAAATTGTGAAATTTAAAGGATAAATTTGTAGGACATTTTCATGTGAGTATAAGAAATGCATCATTGAAATGTTAATAAGTAATCATTTTGAAATTTAAAACACCAATTTAATTTTTAATTGAATCAAAATCTGTTTTGCATTTTCAGGTATATTCTTATTATTATTTAAACAATATATTTATAAAAGTCTAACGAATATTTTGTTTGAATTTTCGAACGAAGAGTGACTTTAACTTTGTTAGGTAAGTCATTTTAGCGAAAAAATTTGATTTGTCTTTGATATATAAAACAAACATAAAATGTTAAAAAATTGAATTATAATAAATTAAAAATTGACTGAAAATAAAGAAAATATATTGTTGTATTTGGTTGGAAGCTAAATAATAAATGAGACTCTGAACAAGAACATTGGATAATGTGCCTGCGTTCATTCTTTTTGAGTATTTTTAGTTCATTGATAAATAAATTATAATAACTTAAGTTTCAGTATGAACATAATATTAATAGAAAAATAAGTTTTGAATAAAACATTAAGTTGTATTAAGTTATATATATATATATATATATATATATATATATATATATATATATATATATATATATATATATATATATATATATATATATATATATATATATATATATATATATATATATATATATATATATATATATATATATATATATATATATATAATATATATAATATATATATATATATATATATATATATATATATATATATATATATATATATAATATATATATATATATATATATATATATATATATATATATATATATATATATATATATATATAACTTAATACAACTTAATGTTTTATTCAAAACTTATTTTTCTATTAATATTATGTTCATACTGAAACTTAAGTTATTATAATTTATTTATCAATGAACTAAAAATACTCAAAAATACTACAAAAACATAAGAATCGGGAAACCAGTGGACACAAGACGAAGGAGGATGAATTCATTGCACGCCTTGACAATCTCTTTGACATTGCTCATGCGGATGCCCTCACTTTGATGACTATTCCTGAAGATAAAGCATTCCTCCTCTCTCAAAGGCAAAAAGGTCGACCAGGCTCAATTGGGGCTCTTGACAAGGTTGAAGAACTAAAGAAACAACGTCGTCAGGATCGGAAGGAGGCAGAACTGAAGCGTAAGAAGCGATCACAAGAGGAAATTGAAGTATATTCCAGCCAGGCTGCACTTGACACTACATCTTCAGATGATGATGAGGTTGACGAAGACGAGTTCGTTGCTAAAAGCGAAACTTGCAGTCAATCAGATGGACCCAAGACCAAGAGAGCAAAAATCAATGTACTTTCTCCTGGTTTAACATCAGCATTGGACAGAACTAAGATTTCATCACGGAATGCTACATTCGTTCTAAGTGAAGTAGCTTCCAGCCTTGGCCATGATGTGAACACTTTAAACATCAACCGAAGCTCAATACATCGTGCTAGAGCAAGTCACCGGGCTGCCAGATCTACCGGTTTGCGATCAGAGTTTTCATCAACTGTCCCTTTAACGGTTCACTGGGACGGAAAGCTGATGGAAGATTTATCGACACATGAACATGTAGATCGTCTTCCAGTCCTTATCTCAGGTGTTGGAGTCGAACAGTTACTTGGCGTCCCAAAGCTGTCGGCTGGGACAGGTGAAGCCCAAGCATCTGCAGTTGTTCAATGTTTGGAAGAGTGGGGTGTTGAAGATCAGGTCGCTGCTCTTTGTTTTGATACGACCGCATCTAATACTGGTCATCGTTCAGGAGCATGTTCTCTGATCGAGCACAAACTAAACAAAGATCTTCTATTCCTGGCCTGTCGTCACCACGTTATGGAACTAATTGTCGTGGCAGCATTTGAAAAAACCTCAGTTGGCACTTCAACAGGACCAGACAATCTCATATTCAAGCGGTTCCATGATCAATGGTCATTCATAGACCGTGACGGCTTTCAGGTTGCTTCATCAGACCCATCTGTTGAGTTACTAGTTGCTCCATATCGTTCTGATATCCTGAGTTTTGCCACAACATATTTGCAAGCTGAACAGCCAAGAGATGACTACAGAGAATTCCTTGAGCTTTCAGTCATATTTCTTGGCGCTGTTCCTGGTCGCGGAATTCGCTTTCAAATGCCTGGCGCAATGCATAGGGCACGATGGATGGCTAAAGTCCTCTGTGTGTGAAATAAATGTGAATAGTGGTACTTACAAAACTTAAACACTCGAGGGCCACCTCTAAATATTGTCCAATCGTAATGATTTTTTGCACAATTCATTATTTATATACTTGGCACAGATTGGACTGGTGCCAGAGTTGAAATTCTGACTTTCATTTTTTTGCTATGTACTAAGGGCCACCCTAATATATATATATATATACTGAGTTATAAGCGCTTAAATAAATTAAATGTTAACCATTGCCAGTACAGCACCTATTGTAAGGCAACAAATTATA
This sequence comes from Schmidtea polychroa, assembly GCA_959609185.1. Classification (NCBI taxonomy): domain Eukaryota; kingdom Metazoa; phylum Platyhelminthes; order Tricladida; family Dugesiidae; genus Schmidtea; species Schmidtea polychroa. Next base: position 105,760 of record CAUHTR010000179.1, on the reverse strand, counting down.
AATATGCAGCTCATATGAAATGACTGAAGTACTAACAAATTATATNCAGATTTAATAAAAACAATAGAATATAATAGCCATGGCCAACCGGTGGCCCGCGAAGCGTTTTGATGTGGCCCGGACACAATTTTAAACATCAAATCAATAATTTTTCTTTTTTAGAATTCATATTCGAATTAAGCATGTTTTTAATTTAAAAAATTGATTCTAAATTTACTTGAATCGTAAAAACGAGTTATATTTATTTAAATGAATTTATTGTGGCCCGTGATAGTATTTTTCCGAAAATTTGGCCCTTCGATTGATTTGGGCTGGCCACCACTGGATTATACGATGTATGTCTAATCATACTAAAAGCCTGGGATCTAGTATTAATCGAAACCACTGCTAAATTTAAAAAATTAGTTAATAATAGTAACAAGTTGAATTTAGACGAAGTCCTTTTACTTAGAGTTAAAATAAATTGACAAATTATTTTATTAGGATGACATGTTTATTCAACAATACATTCAATAATTTTCATTTGAAATTGAACAGGTTGCACTTGAAGTGAAAGATTATAAAGATGAAGATTCTAGATGGCACTACCTAAATACTATTATGAAGTTTTTGGAAACATTTTAGACATTGCAAAAAATTTTATTGAAAATATTCCGAATGAATTAGAAGATTTTTTTAAACTAAAAGACATTTTAGATAACAAAAAAAAGAAAACCTTCAATTCTTGATTTTACTGAAAGAAAAATTGATTAATAAATATTTTATATATTTGCCTGTTGTCTTATAATATTTTTTATTTATTTACTTTATGTTTTCATGTTAATTTTAAAAACACATTCAAATGTTGAACTGGCCTGCTTTAAAATCCATATTTAAATACAATTAAAATAACTGTGCACGATGGGAGCCAATTTTCATCAATAGTCGAATGCCATACAAAATGAAAATCTGTACAAAAACAATAGAAATTCTACAAGCATATTTAGCATAATAACCAATCAAATAATGTATAATATTATACAACGGCGATTTATTACAATGAAAATTGAAATCTTATCGATATTTTCCGTCTAATTTTTGAAACTTTAACCCAATTAATTTTATTAGCGGGCGTGGCTTATTAATAAAAAAAATTTCTATTTCCATTATAATTCTTATAATTTCAGTTTTAAATATTTTCATGTAAAATAAAAATTATATTTGATAGAAAATAAAGTAATAAATTTTTATTATCATTGAATTATGAAATGCTGCAATATTATTTTATGTTTACTTAATAATAAATGCTATCTATAATCCTGATTTGTTTTCGCACATTTTCGCTGGATGTTTTATCAGGTAATTGTGTCACATTGAAATATTATGCGACATCAACAGTTCAATAATATAGTGCTCACATGAGTTTTGTGTTATACTAAATCGAAATTTTAGTATATTTATTATATTTTGATTATTATTTTTTATTAGTTTATTAAAAATGGATTCGGTATTTAACATTTTGATCAATTTAGACAAAAAACTGATCTCACAATGTTTGAAAAATGTTACAAAAGGTGGTTTAAAGTCAATAGAAATAGTTGATATATTTGTTACATTATTTCATTTGCTACGTGAGTCAAGTGATGTCAATCAGATATTACTCGATGATTTCAGAAACAGTCAAGGCTATGCCATCATTGAAGAATTCCTTATAAAGTACTTACAAATTCTACATTTGACATTAATTCGTTATTTATAACGAAATTTTAAAATCATGCCGCTACTTAACCAATAAATATCATCTGTATGTGTACGCCTGTGTAGTAAGATCACGGTCTTAGTTTCTACGTATAATTAAGATTTGATTAATGAATATCACATTTAGCTGTTAAATAATGAAAAATGTTTTGATATACTTTAACTACTGGAGTACTTACTTCGAAAATCATAACGTAAGGTCTCATATTGGCTGTAATCGCCAATTTATATTTCAACGACTAAAAGATACTCATTTTCAACACCTAAAAAGATTACTGTTATATGATAAATATTGCAAATAAAAATATGAGCCTTTTGACAATTTTTCAATACCATTACAAAGTATTTCTATAGAGTAAAGTGAAAATTAAATGATAGGTGCAATATTTTACGTAAGAGTTATTCTCGTGCTTAATATTATCTACTAGAGCAGGGTTTCCCAAACTATGTTCCACGGAGCCTAAATAGATATTTCGCAAAAACTTTGAGTAAATTTAGAAAATTGAACATATTATACTTCATAATGAAAGACTAGCGACGGTTAAACTTCATAGAGTTTTATGACGTCAAGAGCAGGCGAAGATTTTTAGTACCTAGAAGTTGGGTACACCAATAAAAGTCTTTAACAAGTGCTAATATTTTTTAATGAGGGAGAAAGACTATCTCTCATCCTGTGCGCACGAAAGAGATGTGGTAGATAGGATTGTTTTTATCTGATTCGCTGATATTTCTTTAATAACATTTTTTTATTTTTATTTATACTATTATGAATTATTCAACTTAAAAAAATGCTAAGTGTTCCGTCAAAATTTTCGGATTTGCCAAGTGTTCCGTCACTGAAAAAGTTCGGTAAACCCTGTACTAGAGCAATTTGTTTTAGTAAACATTATATTTTCAATATCGAGATCGTAAACATACCTGACTTGTTTTAAACATTCTAAAACTCAGTTACTATGAGAAAGAAGTAAATTGGATTTTAAATAAATAAGAAATGGATGTTTAAATCCATGTCGATTTGAATGCTCAATAGTTAAAATAGCAGTTAACCCAGGTTGCTCTACTTAAGTATTAAATTACTTCTAAATTAATCCTTAAATTTGTATCATTTACTTTAATTAACTGTATTTTAATATTTATTATATCTACCAAAAAAATTAACTTTATTTACATTACTGATATCATAATCATTCAAAACTGTACTATGATTATTTTCATGTTCAATATTTTGCTGATGTTATTTTAACATTTCTAATTAATTTAGATCAAGTAAAATTATTTTTTTCTACCACAGGAAGAGTTAAATTTGAAATATATGTGAATAATAAACGGACATTACGAGCAAACAAAATGGGACTTTTGCAGTATTCGCCTAAAGAATAAAAATAAATATTAAATATATTAAACAAAAATAATACAATAATGTAATTTAATTTATTTAATTATAATATTAAATGGACCTGATCAAAATTTTGATCTTCAAATAAATTCAATTAATTATACGTCAATAAATTCGGTTTTTGTTCCATATTCTTTTTTGATTATTCCCTTAACAGTTAAGGCTTAACTCATCCTTAGATTTTTCACCCTATCTGAATGAAAATTATTATTAGGACTCACTAAGTTTTCCGAATGGTTCACAACATGGTGAATATAACTCAATCCGCTTATTTTTGAATATGCTGGCCATCCATCTCTTATAATTATTGATCCGGGGAAAATATATTTCTGAATCCAGGGGCAATATGAGATGTAGCATCTCCAGCGAAATCCACATATTATTCAATTTTTACTGGATTTTTTCATGTATCTTCAACAGGAAAAACAAATCCTTTCACGATGAAGAAAATTCGCAAAAAATTTACGGTGTTTTCACCGTTGTTTTTAGTGCAAAGTAAAATTTCCCCNAAGTAAAATTTCCCCAAATTATAAATTTTTTGGTTAATGGAATTCATGCATCAAATATTAATTTCGAATATATCTATTAAAAAAAGTTTGACTATGAATCAGTAAATATATCAAAACATAGATATATTTACTGATATATAGTCAAGCTTTTTAAATAATTACAATGGAAAAGAAATCAGTTGTGAAATTTAAAAAAAGTTCTTATAATTCAAATATATCATTTATATAATTTAGATAGATCATTTAATATTTATTTATTTTTATTGTTGGGTGAATATTGCACAAGTACCATACATTTCTTTAATCTTCATTTTATACTAGACTTCCGAAAGTATTTTCTTTTTTAAGGTTTTTATTATTTCTTTGAAGTTTTTGAAAATACGAAATGAATAAGTAATTTTAATGATATTATGGGTCAATAAAAGAATCCAATAATCTTTGCAATAGACCACGTCAGTGTTTTATTATAGCTTTGTCCAATAATTTACAAGACATTTTTGTTTTTGTTGTTGTCATAAGTAAATGATTCTAATTTTAAAACGCAATACATTTATGAATTCTACATTAAAAGTTAAATTAAAGTATACCGACATTTATAAAAATCCTTTCATCACGATATTTCTTTTCTAGAAAGGTAATGTTTTACAATTATAATTAATATTCCATCTCACCGAATGATTTAACAGACATTTATGTAAACTTGAGAAATATATTATTGTTTATGTATTAAATTTATTATGTTATGTTTATATTTACCATTTTTCAATATCAAATGATAAATTAAAAATGAAATGAATTCCTTTATGTTCAAATGATTAAATGAACTTTTTTTGTTAATATATATTTATAAAAAGGATTTTCTCATATATGACTTATATAATTTCAAGGCCTTTTGATGTTTGATTTTAATTTTTAATATTTAATTATTCGAGAAGATTAATTTGGGATATCTGTCCATTCTGTTCTAATTGATTTAACTGATTTATGTGGTTGGAAATTCGGTGCCAGTAAAATGTGTATTATTTAAATTTCGAAATTTTCCTCAATTGCAATTGCAATTGCAAATATTTTACAAAAAAGCACTAATTGTCTATTGATTTTGGCAAATTGCGATTCTTTTTCGTCTTACTTGCCAATGTGAAAAAATTCAATGAATTTGATTATTTTATTTTATTTACAGATTGGAAAAAGAAATTTCTAATGAAACAGAACAAGATTCTATTCGAAGCCTAATAATTCTCATTGCTAAATTGACCACATGTGGTTATGTTGAATTACGGCCCAAGCCAAATTTATCATTAGACATTATTTATCCAATAGAGGGATTTGAATTGCCCATGCCAATGAACAAAAGTAATTTTATTTAAAATTCATTTCAACTATTAGATATTTTTAAAAATTTTTTTAATATTTATCTTTAATATTTATCTTTAAATTTTTTTAATATTTATTCCCAATTATTCTGAAATGCTTGCCTTTTTAGGAATCCTGTCAGCTATCCTTCACTTGCATTAAATGTCATTGTCTTCATTGCATTGACACTTGTTGGTGGCTCCAATTCCCGAAGTCGTTTGTATATTCTAAGGGCCTTTTCCTTTATAAATTTTCCATCTATAGGTATTTTTTCTGCAGCAAATCCTCTATCCAAACCATTAAACTTTTTTCCATTTTCTCCGAGTTAATATTTCGGCTATATGACAATGCTTTGGAACTGATGTTCGATCCAGAAATTACTGATCGTCGAATGGAATCCTCACTTTTTTATGGTTCTGATAGTCGCTTCACTTTAACTAAAATCTTTGCCAACAGATGTGGGACCTAAGCCTCTCTCAAGACTGTCTAAGATTTTTATTTTAGTTTCCAAAGAAATCGCTTGTCGCTTCCGATTATTTTTCGTTGGTTTAGGCATCTTATTAATCGGCTATAATAAAAATTAAAATAAAAACACTTAATAAAAAATTTTTAAATCTAAGAAAATAACATTACCAGTTTATTAAAATTTCCTTATGTAAGTAAAACTTCTTAAAAATAATAATTTTTGCAGGAAATTACCAGTTTATTAAAATTTCCTTTAGTAAAATAAAATAATAAGTAAAAAATTTAAAATTTAAAAAAAATCCTTATGTAAGTAAAATTTTCTAAAAAAATATTTGTCAAAATAACAATAAAAACAAAATTAAAACATAAATTTTTTTTGGAAATAGTGTTAAACCGAATATTTCGTGCAAAAAAAGAAGATTTGTTCCTTTTTTGTGGACTGTGTTATTTCAAAATCGTGTAAAAAAATTTGGGTGTACTCAATGCTTGTGATTTGAATTGAATATAGGATTTATTTCTAATGAATATTTGAGTTTTTAAATCATAGTTCTTCTAATAAGGGAAATGTTTTATTGTTTATTTTTAAATCTATATTACTTTATGAAATCAGTTATTAGTGCTTTACTTTCAGATGAAAGTATTCGAAACTATTATGCTTTCAATGTATTGCAATCAGTTTTCTTACATGCTGAAACAGATTTTTTATGTCTACGGATTCTCGAAGCCATCAAAACTATATATCAACAGGATCCGGCCAATTATTTCATATTAGAACCTCAAAATACATTCCAAGTCTTTTCAGAAAAATTATATAAAAAATCTCTGGCCGTTCAGGTTTGTCTTAAAAATTACACTTTAATTATTAGAAAATATATTGGAATCTCTGGTAAACTAATATATTTTTTTGTATTAGCTCTATCTTAAATTGAGCATTTTTCACCCAATTTTAAAGAACTTATCTTTAATTAAAACAACAATATCGAAAATTTAATATTATTAGTATTTTATTTTAAAATATTTTATGATACATCTCGCAGTTATAAAACAATGATTTTATGATTATAACCTCTTTTGATTTATACACAATTATTTTTTATTGTGATTTATACACAATCATCCGTTCCTCGGGTCTTTTTCGACCCGAAGCGATTTTGTTTTGCAAATATATCATAAAATATTAATTTTATCAATTTCGTGACTTTGATTTTGTTGATATGATAAACTAATTTTGGAAAAGAAAAAAAATATGATACCTGGAATATCTCGTAAAAAAAGTAACACTCCAGTCCCTCGGGTCGAAAATGACCCAAGTGCATTTTTGAACAAATTTTTAGAATTCGCGGCGCAAACGGATGTTTATTTTTATCACCTTCTAAGAGGTACTCTTTTCAAGAGACCTTCTAAGAAGTACTCTTTTCTAAGAAGTAATTTTTTCAACAAAATCAGAGTTACTATGTCACTAAAACAATTCAAAATTTTATCAAAAGTCATTCGATTTGATGATCGTAGTACATAGTTGCTAGAAGAAATACTGACAAATTAGCTCTAATTTGAGAACGGTTAAATATGGGATTAAATTTTTGGTGCTGTGCGATAGCAAAAATAGTTATGTATGGAATATAGATATATACACTGGAAAAGTAGCTGGTGAAGCACCTGAAAGGAATCAAGGAAGGCGAGTGGTTCTAGATTTGTGCCAACAACTTGAAGGTAGGAATGTAACAGTTGACAATTTTTTCACTTCTAATGAACTAGGTCAAATATTACTTTCCAAAAAAATACTATTGATTGGCACTATTCGAAAAAATAAAATGTCAATTTCACCCGTATTGCTCGAAGTAGAAGACAAGGCAATTTTTACTTCAAAATTTGCATATTCAAAGGATCCAACCTTAGTGTCATACATTCCAAAAAAAATAAATGTGTTGTCCTTCAGAGTACTCTTCACAAAACAAAAGAATTGCCAGGTGATTCTGAAAATAAACCTAATACTATATTAGATTATAATGCAACGAAAGGAGGAGTTGATACCTTAGACAAAATGATAGCCAATTACAGTACTCGAAGAAAAACAAATAGATGGCCAATTACTGTTTTTGAAAATATATTAGATATATCTATATCAAATGCATTTATTTTATTTACAGCTGTTTTTCCAGATTGGAATATAAAAAAAAAATTATCGAAGGCGAATTTTCATTGAAACCGTGGGCGAATTATAGATAAAAGAACAAATGACAAGACGGGCCCATTTGCCACGAGCGGCTAATTGCCAACAATTTATGTTAAACAAAAATGCACAACTACATCTCCTTTAGAAGTACCAACAGCAAGGATACGTGGTCAAAAAAGAGCTAGATGTCACATTTGGCCAAAATCGGACAATAAACATGCATTAGAATGTAAATATTGTAAAAGATTTATTTGTAAGGCACATTCCTATAACGTATGTAATAAATGTAATAAATAAATAATTAACAGATAAATCGCTCTTTATTATTCCTAAACAGTCAACATTACCGTTACTAATAAAACTAATTTAATTATTTGCATTTTGTTTCTTTTAAGTCAACAATTTCTACCTGGATCGAAAAAGACCCGAGGGACTTTAGTGTACAGTCGATTTAAGGTATGGATGAAGGTTAAATGATTTTGGGTATAAAGTGAATGAAAATGGAGATTTATAACAAACTTTTTAATGATGAAATAAATTCGACACAAAAATTTTAGCATTTTGTTTCTTAACATTTATAGTAAAGATCTTTTGAAAAATTACCGAAACTACATTTTTTATTATAATTAATTTAATGAAATGAATGTACGTAGATTTTTATCTACACAGATAAACTTAATTCGGTTTTACTCATGGGATTCGTTTCAGTAATATGTGACGTAAGATGATAAATTATTTACAAAATCAAAAAAGTAAATGAGAAACTTAAAATGAGGCTAATTTGTACATATATTAATCTGTTTAATTTCCACGAATTAATTGTTTATTTATATATAAAGTGATGATTTCTTGGTAGCAGCATTAATTAAATTTTAAACAATTCAATGATAATTTAATTGTTTATCATTATTTATTTATTGAAAAAATTTGACAGAATAATAAATTAGATAATGAATAACTTGTTAACTGTGTACATAATCTTCATAAAACTTTCTATATGATATTAATGTGTGTTTTTTTAAATATTACGTTCGGTCTATTTACCGTTTCTAATGACTATAGAAATTGCACACGGCTCGCTAGTTCTTATGTAATGAGGAGTTTGGAAATTTCATATTATAATGATATTAAATAAAATAGAATTGAAAAAATTGTTTTGTTATTAGTTTAGTAATTCTAAAATAAAATACCTTTAAATTGTCTAAGAATCCGGTATTTTGTTTGTTAATATAAATTTAATTTTTTAGGATAGATAGTCTAATTAAATCATTTTGTTTCATTATGAAATAATTACTTTTTAAATTTATTAAATATTTAATATTTAAATTTTATTTCTTTTTCTCTTCTGTGGCTGAACCTAAAAATCCTTTAATATTGTTAGACATATAGATATATTGTATAAAAATTTCTGGTGAACTTTAAAATAATATATTGACAGTTTTTAATTAGAATTGAGTTATGGAATGAAAATGTTTTTTTGAAATACTAAATGTTTTCTCCACTTCATCATAAACACTCATACATTTCATTTTCATAAATAAAAAGTTATTTTTGGCGAAAGAAACGAGTAAGGTTTATTATGCATAATTAATCTCTCGCACAAATTAAAAAACTTGCGCTTTGAGAAATGTATACAATTTCCATACGGATTAAAAAATATTGAATACTTAAATATTCATTTCTGAAACGGAATTATAATTTTATTATATATTTAATTTAATTTGAATGAATATTTATTTAATTTTTAATAAAATTCAGGAAGAACTTGTGAATTTAATTGATTGCATTGTTGTAACATTGAATTATGTGCCTGTCAAAGAAATTAGTAGCTTATCTGTTATTATGAAAACATGCAAGTTAGTTTCTTTAATTCTGTTAAAATAATAAGTCTTTTATTAATTCACGAGAATTGGGAGTATAATGAGTTATTTTAATATGAGTGGAATTATAAAGTTTAATATATTTCAATAAAGTTTCTTTATTACCTCCTCTAAACAGATGTAAATTAATATATTTTAAATTTTTTGAAAGATTTAAATTTCAAAGTTGTTTAATTATAAAACAAATTAAAGTGCATTTGTAAGTAATAATTTAAAACTTTTTAATAAGAATCCGAAAATTTTCAAAAGTGAACTATTCAATAAAAAAATTAAAATTTTATTAAAATTTTATTGAAATTTATGTTAAAAATTATTATTTAGTGTTGCTGTTACGACCACTTTATTAGTGAAGGCATTTATTCGATTGATTGAACACAATAAAATTTTCAAAGAAGTATTGAAAGACATGGGAATTTTGGAAATTTCTGTCAATCAGTTGCACAGTTATGCTCATAATTTGAAAAAAGAGCAAGATTCAGGTATTAAGAATTTGCAATTTGCAAAATAACATGAATTTTTATAGTTATAAGCTGTTCTAGGAGCGATATTTTTTCTGTTTTTTGAGAATTCGCTGTGTCAATATATATATATATATATATATATATATATATATATATATATATACATATACAATTTCCCTTAGTAATGATTTACTCAATGTTGACTGTATTTTTAACATTTGCAAATTAAACAAGTTATACTTGAATTTGATAATTTATGACATTTAAATATACTAAACAAGCCTTCAATGTTACTTTATTTATATGTACAGTTTCGTAAGAGTTAAAAAAATTGCCACAGCGAGACCTGTTATATCGAAATATTGCTTGGATTTTACGAATTTGTGGTAAAAAAAGAATTGCTGAAATAAATCTGAATGATTAATATTAATTTTTAAAATGAAATAAAATTTAATTGCATTACTTTTCTTTTCATCGCTTTTAATTAAAAATCACACATTATGTTTTGCCTTTTAAACTTGAATGACATCCCCAAACTAGGTAAAATTGTTTTTTTTTTGGGGATACTACTATATTTACTGCTAAACATATAAATAAAATATAATTATGACTTAAAAAATAGTTAGTGAGAAGGTTGGGCCTGTTTATTATTAACTAAAGAAGAAGTATCGGGTTCAATGTTTATCAGTTTAAGGCGAAGATTCGATTCAATGTCCAGCAAAGCGCTATACTTGGTTTTCATCGCAGTCATTGCAGAAAATCCTGTTTCACATAAATATGTGGTCGCAAATGGCATTAAAAATTTTAGAAAATTAGAAATTGTAAAATATTAAAATGTTTTTTTTTCGCAAACAGATTTTTAATAGATTTTTGTTTTATATATAGTAAAATGATTGATGTACCCAAGGTTGGGAATCCTTGTCCTACAATATATTCTTATTGCGATGTCATTAGATTGCGCTATTCTTTACTGGGCTGGGAATCAATGAATATTTATCTATTATGACTCCTGCAGTCTATTAAAGGATATTATGATTCTAAATGTTTTATTTTTCATTGAAAATAGTGATAACCAAATTGTGAAAATATAAAATTGATAAAGCCATACATTTCAAACAAATGTCGAATTAAGTTTCTAGTATTTGGGAAATATTTTTCTATTGGATTATTTGTTGTTTTAACTTAATTACATTAACAGGAATTTCAGACTCTGTAATTAATGAGCAGGATGAACTCGGATTATTAATAATTGACTTCTTGACTCAGTTAATAAGCAATTGCCCAAAAAATATTGAACTCTTTAGAAAGATTGGAGGCAGTGGCTGCATTTTAAGTATTGTAAATTTTGTTAAAAGTCAAACAAGAGCTTTGGAATTTATTAAAGTCATTACTCTGAGCTCGGGATCAGAAGAAGACATGAGCAATTTTCTTGGATTAATTAGATCAATAAATACACAAAACTTAAATTTGAAAATAAAAGTATGTAATTTATTCAAAATTAATATTAATTAAATAGAAATTTAGGTACTAGAGTCCTTATTTATTGTTCTCAAAGAGTCTCACCGATGTCGAATTGTTTTTAGAAAAGTTCACAGCTTTGTTGTTTTTATCCAAGAACTCGTTCATTTAGAAGGCTGTTTTTCATTAGCTTCTAAACCTCCTTGGGATTTATTAGCAAAACAAGAATTAATTGAATATGTTAAATGTATTTTGGCAATTTTAACAATGGCTTTAAAGAAAGAACCGAGCAATGTCAGATATTTCCTACTCAATGTGAGAATTTTTATCTTAATTGTAATTTGAATTCCAGCCACAAAATGAATATTTAGCTATATATAACAATTTTATTATTATTATTATTATTATTATTATTATTATTATTATTATTATTATTATTATTATTATTATTATTATTATTATTATTATTATTATTATTATTATTATTATTATTATCATTATTATTAGTATTATTAGTATTATTATTATATGATATATTTTTTATATATTTCGATACAACCTTTTTATGATAAATAATTTCACATTGGATGAGAAACCTCTAAAAACTACATTTAACTCACTGTTTTATTGTTTATAGGGAAAATATTTTAACGTTTCAACTATATTTTAATTAAATTCTATATCAAATACGATAAAAAATCTTTGAAATTAGAAGAGATTTATGTTAGTATGACTTTAGCCACCAGTCCGACTACTTTTAGATGCCTCTGAAGAATCCTGCGCTCTAAAAATATTCGTTCATCCCTTCGAATTAAGGTATATCTGTCTGTCTTATTTTCTCGGGTTTGAAATAAACATAGTCGAAAATTGGGGATCGAAACAACTTTTCCTATTTCAAACAGTATTTTCAACCAGAAATGTGTTAACATAGTCATAAATTATGTAATGAGAAATGCTTTGTATTGAAATTCTGAATTGAACGGTGTAAAAATCTTAAAAATTAGAAACAATTAAAGTGAAAATTCGACTTTAACACCTTATCTCCTTTGGGTACTTCTGAATAATTTTTATTTCCTTTTGAGTTAAAGTCTGTTTGTATTTTCTGTATCGTCTGGGTTTCCAGATAAATCTCGTTGGACATCGGGCAGTGGAAATAGAAATCATTATATGAGAATTATTATTTTTATTATTATGTTTTTTAGGTAAGCTATGCCTCTCTTACAGAAGCAATACGGAATTTAGGTTGTTTCGGAAGTGATGTAGATCTAATATGCCATGAAAATTTTGAAGGTGTAAATAGTCAAAATTGGTCTTCAAATCAAGTATTTTTTATGGAGAATCTAAATGCTTATAATTCTGATGAAAATTCCTCTTCATTAAAAAACCATTTTGATATAATTTTCCAAAATGGTAATTATCAAGATCTCCTTGAACAATTTTCTGAAACTACACAGCAAACAATCATCGCATGTTGCATTTTGAAATTTATGTATGACAATGCTATCGAACAATTTGATACGTGAGTATTATATTTATGTTATTTCTGGTTCTGTTTTCTCACTTAATATTATATTTCATAATCTATTAAAGAACTGGAAGTCTCTATTCGTTAAGTTTTGCTACCCTGAAATCCTTTTTTGGATATTAACCAATATTTCTTTATAACTTTTTTCAGTTTTCACCTCTCATTTCTTTTCAATTGATATTGTATTTATTAGAAAATTTTTGACTATGAATCAGTCAAAACATCGATGTTGTTTTTGATATTCACTAATTTTCGGCTGTAATAAAAATTTCTTGATTATCAAAAATAACATCGACATCTTTATTAATTCATATTCAAACTTTTTAATAAATACTATATATATATTTACCAGATTTGTACATTTGCCCGTAATTAAATATATTTAATTATAACTTAATTGTAACTATATTATAAATCAATAACATACTATTTATATTTCAATATCAGAAAATCGACTTTCGCTATCGAATAAATGCACGATATGTTTAATTTATTAGTGAAATTCTTATAAAATTGTTATTTATTTTTGTAAATGTGGTATTCTAAAAATGCATTTGTCTAAATAATTATAACAAATTGCTGATCAAACATTCATTTTAAGATATATTTCGACAGGTATGATAGAAAAACTGTAGATATGGAATTGTATTTACATCTTATTTTTTACATGTAATTTACATGTAATAGGTAAGTAAATTGGAAAGGCTTGTACTTATTACTTGGATAACTATGTACTCGAGTTCTTGAACGTTGTTGACCGAAGGAATTAGTAAGCAAAATGAAAACATGTTTGATTTTAAAATTTTGTTAAAAATTTTTATTATTGGAACTTGTAATATGTGAAACTTTGTTGATTAGATCATTGAATCTGAAAATCAATGTGCCAAAGCTATGCACACTTGTGTTTTAAATGTTTTTTAATAGTTTGGGTGGTCAATTGTGGATTATTGTCATTTTCAAATGTAATAAATTATTAAGTTAAATTATTTTGAATTTCTATTATAAGATTTTTTAAATTTATTGATTATTAAATTTAAAATTATATTAAAATAAAATTATAAAATATTTTTGAAATTTTGAAATTTATTTTGTCTAAATTGAAATATAATAGATTATTTAAATTAAATTAAAAAATCTTTTTAAAATTAATGAAATTCTTTTACAGGGATTCAATCTCTAATTTGACAATATGAAGTCTTTTATTGACAATATAAACTAATACTTTGACAATGTAAAATACATTAATGATAGATTAAATATAATTTTTGACAAAACATACAACCTATTTAATCAGCTATAACTTCTCAATCAATGCATCTCGGTATATAAGTCCACATATTTCTTTAATATCCAGCACAATCGCTAGCAGTCACCAAAGTACTTCCATTAGCAATATAATTCATTAACTCTGTTTCATTCTATGGAGTGGCCCTTTTTGCAATCTCCTTCCACTTGCTAAACATATTCTCAATGGGGTTGAGAAAAGGCGAGTACGGTGGTGGATACAGGGATTTAATCCCTAATTTGACAATATAAAGTCGTTTATTGACAATATTAAATTCAATTTAGTGAATTCAAATTAGTAAAAATTACTCCAAATAATGAATTCGAGGAGAATTCTTTAAATGACAGAAATGTTGAAAATAATGAAAGCGAACAACTTCCACATCCGACCACTGATGTAGAAGTTCGAAATAAAGTTCCAATACAAAGGCGAAGGAATCAAGTTACATAGAATGCTGATCGTGAAAGAGTAATCGCTGCATATGAAGGACAAACATCCATTTCGGATATAAGCCGCGTTCTCGATGTAAAAAGAACAACAATATATGCCATCCTGAAAAAATATAGTGCAACAGGAATAATTGAAGTCAGCAAGAAAGGCGGTGAACAACGTAAGTGTGAGGTGTTTTCAGCTGAGAATTAAATATTTCAATGGTTTATCAAAATAATTTTAAATTGTAAATAATTGACTATTAAAATAACTTTAAATAATTTTTAAATTAAAAATTAAAATAGCTTTTTAAAAAAGGAAGTTTTATTAATGAAATATTTTAAATAAATATTTTTTAAATATTGAAATATTTTGATAAATGGTTTTGAAAATATTTTATTCAACGCGGAAAATTTGTTTGGAAATTATACAATATTTCATTAAATAAATATTTGGAATTATGTCTTTAACTTTTGAACCGGATTTAAAAAACAATTTAGAATATGTTTTAGCAGCTTCTAATAGTAAGAAACTTAATGATGCACAAAAAGTGCAAGTAAAGGAATGGGTCACCAAGAATTGCGCCCTTTCGTTAAGCGCTCTTGTAGCAAAAATATTTAATGAATATGGTGTGTGGGTTTCCAATACTTATGTTCACAATTTATTAACTTCCTTTCACTTTTCGTTGAAAAGACTTCACCTAATTCTCGAAAAACGAAATTCTACTGATGTAATTTCAGCAAGAAGTAACTATGCACTTCATTTTAATTCCGTTTTAAGTTTATATTCTGAGACTTATATTTATTGATGAGGTGGGATTTAATGTTTCAATGCGGACAACACGGGGCCGCTCACTCATAGGCACGCTGGCTACTCAAAACGTACCGAACATTCGATCGCATAATATATCAATAATTTGCGCAATGAATAAACGCGGTTTAATTTTCTATAAGCATCATACTCGCGCAATTAATAAGGAGTCATTTATTGAACATATTAATAAGCTTAAGCAGATTTTAATTGATAAGGAAATTTTTCGAGCATTATATATTATGGATAATGTAAAGTTCCACAGAAGTCCAGAAGTTGTCAACATTATCATTGATGAGTCAACAGTACTAAGGTACCACCGTACTCGCACATTGAGAATATGTTTAGCAAGTGGAAGGTCAAAGGACACAAAGGGTCAACCCACAATGAACCAGAGTTAATGGATGCTATTGCTAATGGAAGTACTCAAGTGACTGCAAACAATTGTGCTGGATATTTAAGAAATATGTGGACTTATATATCAAGATGTATTAATGGCAAAGTTATAGTTGATTAAATATGTTGTTGTATGTTTTGTCAAAAATTGTATTTATTCTATCATTAATGTATTTTACATTGTCAATAAAAGACTTCATATTGTCAAATTAGGGAATAAATTCCTGTATTAAATCTTGATAATACTTGATGATGACAAGAACACTGTTGAAATATATCATAAAATGAATGTTTATTTAATTATTTATATGATTAATTTTTCATAACTATTCATTGAACATTTGCCTTAATGTTGCAACTATTAATTTCTTTTGAATTTCTTTTTGAATCATAATTTTTAATTTTTTGTTCAATTCATAACTTTGCATGTTGCATTTTAAGATCTTTCTTTATCGAAAAAACCATTTAACATTTCGTTAATTCTTTTTTATCTAAGATATTTTATTGCAAGCTATTTGATTTTTCTATAAAGCTCTTCAGCTGCATCATTTCTTTGATGATAATGGAGAATTTCGTTGCGATAGTCAATAAGACTTTTATTTTTTGCGAATTAATTTTTTATTTTTTCTATATAATACAAATAATCTCGCTAGCATTAATTGAACAGCTTTGACGAATTTGCTTCTGTAATCATTTGTCTGCAATATTTGTCATTTCAAAAAATCGCTCTATTTCAAAGATAAATTCCTCTACCTCTGCATTCCAGTAATATGTTTCCAATGGCTATATATAATTTGCAATCGTGCTCACCATAATAGTCTCAACACTTCTAATATTAATTGAATTGATAAAATCAGCTTAATTCAAATAACGTTTTTTTAAGTGCAATAATTTTTTAACAAATTATTAAATTTTCTAAAAATAATAAGTAAGGACTTATATATGAAATCATTAAAATAAGTTATTTAAACTACTTCAATAAATCAATTATATTAATTAATATTTAATCGAAAAAATTAATTTAAAAATCAATACATTATTATTATTATTATTATTATTATTATTATTATTATTATTATTATTATTATTATTATTATTATTATTATTATTATTATTATTGTTATTGTTATATCTTAATGTTGCAATTGAAATTTTATATTAGATATATCCGTAAATTTTTATATTAATTTTTTATTTCACCATTTTTAATAGATAATTATTTTTAAATTGAATAATTTATTATAAATAATGACTGAAATGTGAAATGCATAAATTTGTATTATATTTGAAAGTGTGAACTTGTGGTGAAAATTTTATGTTAGTATAAGAATAAAAGTAACTTTTTGGGCCACGTTAAATATATAGGTGTGACAAAAAACCTCTGTTGTCCAGGGTCTAAATACAAAAAAATAGCATGAAAAAGATAACAAGATATTTGTTTCCACTTAATTAATGAAACTTATTAATAAAGCAACTTTACCCCATGATGTGGTTTTAACTCGGACTTGCTCATTGATTAATATGTTAAGGTTCGAATTCTATGTCACGTTTTTATTAATATTTTAGTCACAAAAGTTTTCCAATTAAAATTTTTTCTATTTTTACACATTTTTAAGGTTTCTATGGGTTTTGTGTAAAATTACCTTTTATTTTAGTTTTTGATTTAAAAAAAAATCATTTATCTCCATCTTTGGCTGGTAATTATTAATCTAGTTATTAATTGTCACATAAAAAGGATTTGTTATTAATCAATTTATCAGTATTTCATATTCCTTTACAGAGGACTACTATTAAAGAAAAGTAAATTTATATTTCAATCTGATTCCAAACATTATTTGAAAACTATTGTTTCCGATTCTTCATTTATACCGAATCCAATGAAATTTCCCGTTCCATTAAGTTCCATAAACAATTGCCATTCGATCATTGTCCACCCAGAAGCCATTATTAGTCTACTTCATCTCATTCCAGCTATTCGTTGTGACCAAAATCAATTTTCACATCAAATTGAATTGCAGGCAAGTTTAAATTTTAGGTTTCTCTCATTTCAATTTGATTATTTTTGACAGACATTAAAATAATAAATGATAAAATAATATATAATAAATAATTGTATGATTGAATATATGCATATGATCAAGGTATTTATTGCCTTTATGAATCATAATATTTTTGTCATTCAATAAATTCATACCTCTAAATCTTTTAATACTTAATAATTATATATAATCACGAAATAATTATATCAAGATGCAAAAATTGAATGTTCGAATAATTATCCAATGAAAAGTATTGTACGTACAGAGATAGGCTGCCAAAGTGTTATTGATAATAAAATATATAAAATATATGTAACAAGTGGCACGTGGATTTTCGGCAAGCGATTCTTAGAATTAAGAGAATAGTTAAACGTTAAAATGAACGAAATATCATCGAGTACCTTAAAGGAATAACGAATGATGGAGTAGGAATAGATGTTTTTATTTTTAAAAGTCATCGCCAAAACGTTATGCTTCGTATAAAATACACTTGTTATGGTATTCTAACAAGAAATTATCACTATTATACGCCACTATTACAGAATGATGCCAATAATATATAACCACTGTTATATATTATTGTTTGGTTTATGGAAATTAATTATATTACGTAGTTAGTGGGCTCAATAAAATATTCAGTCGGCATCCTTTTAAATTGTCTATAAACAGTTTGTTGCACGCTAGTAGACAATTGTGTACGTCATTCCCAGTACTGAATCAATTTCTATTGAGATTTTAGGACGTTACATTTGTGCATAAAAATGCAATAAAGCGTTACTATTGGTTTATTTGACTGTCGACTTTCTGCTATGATTCTAACCCATTACAACCAAAACTCATCTTATTATAAGATTTTATAAGATGACGCTAGAATTAAAATTTTGATTTTAATGTTACTTTCATCTTTTTTCTTAACTTTGAATATTTTGTTTTCATAAGTATAAAAATAAAATTGTCGTATTTGTGACCTTTAAATACTAAATAAACAAAAAATATTATATTTCAAGTATTTCTATAAGCGGTGGATAATGTGTAAACTTAATTTTTTTAGATTTACATTTTGGAAAGATTAAATTATTTATTTACTATTGACCGAAATCTGCAAATAATGTGTGACTCCGTTTCTATGCCATTAGAATTGCTAAATCACTTCCAATTCGCAATGATAAATGAAAATCATCCACTACACTCGCTTTCTCTGGCACTCTTTGAACGCCTGGCTACTCAAAAAGTTACTCCGAAAAATGTCAGGTAATGAAATAATCTAAATTTTTCACAATAATAAAGATAATATTAGAGATTTAATTAAGTTTTAAGTATAATGAAATGGTACTTTTTAATAAATTGTATTTGAACAATCAATTTCATTTCTAATTAACTAATTACACAATTAATTAATCTTATATTTAATATAAGATTAATTAATTGTGTAATATAATATATTATATAATATATATATTATATAATATATATAATATATTAGATTATCCCCCAACAGTAAATGTATGTGCTCAGTTTTCATCTATTTGTAAATATTTCAATTTAATAAATTTAAAATCTTTTTTAAATATCAATCGTTTCTCAAGTGCATAATTCAGTTTCTTGTATATATTAATTTCTTATTCATTTATATTTCACTGATAAACGCTGAAAAAGATTGATGCTTGCAAGAAAAACAATGCCGACACAAATTATTGCTTCATACCGTAATTATTACAACACTTGGTAATATACAACTTTTTGGTTTACTTTTCTGCATCGGTCAGAATGTGTAATTGATGGAATGATGATGACAACTTTATTAACTAGTATATTTATGACACGTGCATGATTTTATCTTGATTGGAACAAAAAATCTGGCATATTGTGGAATGGACATTTTAAAGTTCCATAGCTCATGGTCTAAGATGTAACAATAACATTTGGTCTAGGAATTGCAGATATAACAGATGTTCAAATTTCATAACACCAGAGCTCATATTCGACAGTTTTTGTTGCTTCAAACAAACAAATATATACATACAATGTTGTTTTTACACAATAGGTATGTTCTCGAAAAATCGTGTATGAACCAAACAAAGTTAATTGCAGCTATATAATTCGTAGAATTCCGCATAAATAGTAATTGCGGATGCAACAAGAAAATAATTACGAAAAAAAATCTTTAGAATTTTTTTTGATGATGTATAAAGAGAATGACTTTTTAATTCATGCTATTTCAAATTCGTGTAATAACAGACCTGAGTGTCTTTTATAATTAAAATTATGAATTTGTTCAAATTAATCCATTAAATTCCAGTTTCCAAGTTGTTGTTGAGATCGTAAGCTTCATTATAATAATATTTAATGATCTAATAATTTTTGGTTTTAATTAAATCTTGTTATGTATATAATATGAGTATAATACGTATTTAAATGTTAATTAAATCAATTTGTTTCTTAATAATGAAATTAATTAAATCTAAAGAAAATTATAAAATATTTTTTACTTAATTGATTAATTTTTTCGTATGCCGAAACTATCTAGCAATATTAATGTACTTGTAATTTGCTTGATTATGACATTTTATTTTAATATACATTATAATATACGCCACTTGTGAAAGGGTTAATAGTTATAAATATCAGACGCTATTAAAAAGTTTCAACCTTCTTGCAACTAAGATAACAAATAGGATACATTTTCATAATGAAAAGTTGAACTATTGAACTATTAAAAGAACTATATCTTAAGAATGTAGTGAAAAACTGGTCTGAACAAAAATTCAGATTGTTTCTATGTAAGTTTGCACATAAAATTTACTTGTCATTCGATCATTTGAGAATATAGAGAAGTTTACAATGACTGTATTTGAATTTAATTACTTCTGAAATCGAATTATGAAGTATTATCATATCTTATGGAAACAATATTGAGTTATTTATATGCGAAAATTAGCCTTTCTATGATGTAAAATTTTTGAAAAGACTGAAATGGATGGATGTATGACCTATTTTTTTCTTATCTAAGTTCATAAAGGCTATTGTAATATAACTCGAATCAAAGTTTTACCCTGTATTCTAATTAAAAATATCTCACTACATTTTCAATTTACTGCTTTTTTGATGAATTATTTTGATAAACTGTGCATTTAAATTAATAATAAAATATGTTTGATAATAATTTGTTAACTTATTTTTTCCTAATTTTTCTGTTTCTGAAAATTCAATATATAATAGAATTTGTTGATAAATACTTGCCTTGACACATTTGTAAATTCAACTAATTATTACTTATTTTATTGGAATTAATATATTATTTATCTAGTATACAATAATAATAAATTAATTACAATAATAAATCCAATTTAGAGATTTCCTTCGTCTTGCCGATCCTTTATGTTGTCAACCAGTTACCATTAATAAAGATGGCATTAATACTATTGATTTAACGCCTGATTTTCGATATCAGCCTCACAACTGTGAAGAATTTAAATTAGACAAAAATGGCAATGGTCTAGATTTTTGCACATATACATCTCAAATGCAACGTCCAAATGGAGGTCCAATATCTCTAACAAGAGTTAAAAGCCTTATCGGTATCACTACACAACAAAATCAATCAGATCGCGTTTGTGTTCCTATTATTAATGATTCCACCGGAGAAACTGATTATTCTGAAATGAGATTTGCTCAAATTCCTAGTTTTGTTGAAATGAATATGTGCTATGAAGGCTTTGGTTGTTTGTTTTTACCATCTATCGCACCTCAAAGTGTTTCATCTGGAATTTCGAGCGTCGGTCTAGTGTCACCGATTGAAAATAACATCATTGGAGGCATTGGAATCGGTATTAAACATTTTCTAAGTTCCAATTTGAGCTTATTTAGGCGAACGTGTGTTTCCACCGACTGGAGGTTTTTCTTTTTCAACTTGGATTTGTGTTCAAAAATTTAGTTCTGTGGCAACCATGCACCCGATCCGCCTTTTAAGTCTTGCCAGAAGCATCCAAGGAAGCAATGAATTTATATCTTGTCTAAATATATCGATAATTAACAGTCCTAATCATGTAATATTGGTTTCAACTAAAGAAGAAGTCTTTGGAAACCGGGGTGAGATGATTTCAAAAATAGAATAATTTTTATTTTTTTAGTAATTTCTCTATTGTAATTGTTTTTAGTTTTTTTTCTCAAAGTTTTATTTATTTTAAGATAAACATTACAAGCTTTGTGATACCCAGTGCAAATCCCATTAGTAAACTAGTTTCGAGCTTTAGGCTGTCATCAGTACTATGCAGGAGACGCGAAGATTTCTCTTCGCGCCAGGTAAGTATACAATATTGCTGATTCAACTCTATTGCATACTTTACCTGCTACACTGGAAATCACATCACTTGCAAATTAGCTTGGTTACAGAAACAAATATCTGCAAAGCTTGTAATGTTTATCTTATTTTATTGTTAGACATCCGTAAAAAAATATTTTAATCCATTACAAGTTAAAAATGCTAAAGGTTTACGGATGCACTTGTAAACAGTTTCTGTGTATGACGGTGTTTCCAGATGCGAATATATTTTTCATACGTCATGTTTACAAGTTTCCAGATATTTGTTTCTGTGATTTAGCGAACTTGCAAGTGATGTGATTTCCAGTGTAGCAGGTAAAGCATGCAATAGAGTTGAATCAGCAATATTGTATACTTACCTGGCGCGAAGAGAAATCTTCGCGTCTCCTGTATAGTACTGATGAGAGCCAAAAGCTCGAAACTAGTCTACTATTGGGATTTGCACTGGGTATCACAAAACTTATAATGTTTATCTTATTTTATTGTTAGACATCCGTAAAAAATATTTTAATCCTTTATTTATTTAAAAAATTATCAGGAACGCCACCGACACTGGAAATTAAAATCATAATTGTTTCATATTTTCACAATGTTTTTTAACTTTCATAAAATTCAATTCAGTCTCCCGGTGTCATAGTTTGCTATGGCTACCCAGCAGCTAATATACAATTTGAGATCGAAAGTAGTCGGTGAAAAACAGACCAGCTATAGAAGGAACTTTGGAAAAGTTCTTATTAATTAAGCTAAAAATTCTCACCGGCATTTGCTCATTTTTCTACATTTGTGGGAAGAAAATATTTAAGGAAATTGTTTTCTTAAAACATTGAAATTACTTTTTATAAAATTTTCAAATAATTTAAAAAATTTGATTTAAACAATTAAACTTAAATTAATTTATTAAGAAATATTTAGTTTATGAAAAAATCAATTTTTATCATTTATATTTTTAAAACAAATGTTGCTAAAAGGAAATTTAATGAAAAAATTGTAAAGTTAGATGTTAGTAAAACCAGGTGTGTTTTTGAGACCATTCTAATCGAAATTAGGCTCTATTTTACATTCTTTAACTAATTATTTTCTATAATAACATATGTGTATACACTTTTCTCTGAATAGAAACAAATGTTATAATAATATTATTTATATAAAAGTTTCATGCATATTTATACAATTTATAACACTACGATCATTATATATCTGTGTAAATATTCATGATTGTGTCTCTAATTCTAACCAAACTAGCTTAGCATTGACAATTTCTCTCATCACAGTATAGCCATTATCGGTAAACTGTTGCGGCGTTCACAAAACGTTATATAAACGTAATAAATCAAGCCCACGTATTTCTCAAAAAATAACATTGAAAACGTGGCATCTGATATAAATTTGCACAACTTCTATAACTCTACGATTACAATTACCATGTAAATTTATCTATAAATAAATGTTATATAACTGCATATATCATAATCTACATTAAACTCCACCTTCTATAATATAAAAAATCAATAACTTTATATTACAGAAACATCCAGACTAACTTTGATGTTATTCTTTGCTAGTTTAATGAGATGCACTCTACACCAGCGGTTTCCAAACTTTATGTTACTATGCTCTATATTAAAGCTAAAAATCTTTATGGTTCCCAAACGTAAAATAAAATACATCATTTTTAAAATTCTAAATACAACATAATTTTATAAGTAACAGTCAGGTGACCAGGGTTTCAAGTGTCCAAGTCAGGACAAACCTTAATAATTGAATTTCATGGGGTATATAGCGGAGTGCATAAAATCGAAAAATTAATTAAAATAAATAAACGTTCAAGTTTTAAGTTATATTATTCGATTATTCAATATCGCATTTTATACATGTTTATCCATATTTATCACTTTATGGATTTCCTTCAACAGCTCGTTTTTACGTTTCATAAATTCTAGAAAATGTAGATATAAAAGTGGCTATAAATTTTAACAACGATATCTACATCTTTTGGCAATAAATCGGCAGCATGTGGAATGTCATTTTTTATCATATGAGCAGGACATCCAACACCAATAATGGATTGTTTGGAACGTTGTTTAAGCCCGTAGAAAATGTTCTTCTTTTCATTCCTTTAATTTCCCCCAAAGTTTGTAAATGCGTTGTTTCCACAATATGCAATCAATTTTTCCAAAATATCATAGGTTTCAAGAACCAGTTCCAAATTCTTAGCAATAATTTCTGATGTCTCACCAGGCAAATTACTCAAATCCAAAATTTTGATTTTTATTCCTTCAAAAGGACGAAAATAGCAAAATAGCGTAGGAAACAATTTAATTCTTTGTGATTCGATGCATCCGAATAAATTGAAGCAAAGTTACAATTCAAAAAATCTCTTTTCAAAATATTAACTATGTATCGATAAAACATTTAATATGTTCGCTTCTGACTTCGTACGACCGCAAGAGTATTTATTAGAAAAAAGATTTTTAACTAACTTGGAAGTGCAATCCATAGACCGGAAACTGTTATTATGTTTATTGGCATGATAAGCTAGAACTGCTTCACTAAAAGTGGAAGATTTTTCATCTCTCCCAAAGCTTCTCTTGCTGAAAAAGGAATCCAACATTTTACAGGATAATTCGTTTTCAATAGCGGGTTTGTGTCTAGTTGTATTGATGCGACGTTTGATGTAATTTCTTCCTCCATGGTCCACAGAAAAGGATCCATTACATTTTAAACAACGCACTATTTTCCTATCACTTTGTTCCCTTTTTAAAAATGGAAACTCTTGCTAAATTTTCATTAATCTGATATCCTTTTTTTTCTTTGTTCAAAAATGTCAAAGTGAACTGAGAGTACAAACTGAAGAAATGTTTAATTTTTGTTCTGTCAACTTAACCATATCACAAAAAAACAATAATACATGTTTTTCTTTGAATTTAAAAAAAATATATTTCGTTTAATGTTGCATTCTCAAAGTTAAAGAAAAAGTTAGTTTGAAATAATTAGAGCGGCACAGAATAGATCTCAGTGCGGAACGCGGGAGTAGTGGGGATATATCCCTAACGACCACAACCCTCCCACTGTTTTCATGTTTTATGCCCATTTTTCCCCCAAAAACGTATAAAAAAACACTAAAAACCCTTAAAAACGCATATTTTTTATTTTCCTTATTTTGCAAGATTTAAAAACATATGCGTTTAAGGCTACAAAACCGGGAAAAAAATACTGATAAAACTATGAAAAACGTTTGTCGGCTTGCGGTCGTTAGGGATATAAACACACTACTTGAGGATGTCAACTAGCAAGTTGCTATTTGACTAATTTATAATTTTATAAATCTTAATCTTGAAGAATAAAAAATTTTATGAAAATAGTAAAACTGCTCTGAGAGGACAGTGGTATTTTTTTTTTCACTGTCCTCTCAACAGTTTTTTTTGATCCGGATCATTTTTTTTTTTTTTTTTTTTAACCTCTTTCGTTTATCAAATCTCTTCCAATATACAAGCTGGCCAGACTTATATATCAGAATCAATTCGATAATAGCAGCACACCTTATTATTCGCTTCTCGCTCACGAAGTCGATTTCATCGGCGTTTTAAGTGTGCTGCTCGAAAGTACAAATGAATTCGAAAGCGAATCCGAAAGAGGTCCGAAAACAACCAAGAAATAAATGTGCACATTATAGAATCGATCCGGGGGTGTTCGAAAGACTGGTGGCGATAATTACCGGTTCGCCACCATCACCCGTTTCAATATTTTTTTTTTCATATTTATGTTTAAAAATTAATTAATTAATAAATAAATAAATAAAATAAACAAGATTTATTTCCTAAGATACCCACACCATTTTCAATATTATTTTCAAATTTTTAATATTATTTTATGTTGAAAAAAAACTAACCTCAGACGTGATTTGAACCGCTAGCATTTGAACCACTGTGCCAGTCTAGCCCACTGCGCTATCGGAGTTCGGATTTTTATCATTTTTTAAATTTTTATTATAAAAATGAATAATATAAATCTTAAAATTCAAGAAAAAAATAAATTAAATCTTGATTATAATAAAGAATTTACTCATGAAATCAAGAAAAATGATATTTTAAAAATCTCGCCAACTTCAGGATCTATTGCAAACTTAAATCGTAGGGGTGATATAGTTTTTCAATCTCTTCAAACATCAAACCCAATAGATATTTGTAATGCCAAATTATATTATAAAATTGAATTAGAAATTGAAGCAAACAAAGATATAACCCTAGAAAACAATTTCTTTCCAAATTTATTCTCCATCATGAGATTAAAACTAGGATCATCAGAAATTGAAACTGTTTTGCATCCAGGAGTATATTCTACAATGTTAAATTTATTTTAACTGGTTGTGATTATAAAAACGAATATGGTGAATTAAACAGGTTGGATTCCTGATGTTAATAAAGGGGATTTAGATAAAGATGGTTTAGATATAAATTATGCTTACTATAAAAGAGTTGAACTTTATAAGTTGAAAAAATTGAAGGTTATTTGAATTAAAACATTTGTTCGGATTCCTTCAAAACTATAACCGGGTGCTCCATAATGTTTTTATAGAACTCATCTGTAATAGACTAGAAGGTGATAAAGATTGTTCTATGGAGCTGCAGATACAAAAGCTAAATTAAAATTATCAACACTTGAATTGCATATACCTGAATGGACATTAAATCCACATTCTGAAATCAAACTCCTTGAAAGATTAAATTCCAACAAGTCTATAAATGTAAATTATTTAAATAGAATCTGTAGTGAATTTAGTATGACAGAGGGTTCAACATATTCCATAAAGGTAGCAAATTTAGCATACCGACCAAGATATATCTTGATTGGATTCAAAGAAACAGATTCATCTTTCCAAAAAAATAACAATCTATTTATTCAAAAGATTGGAAATGATAATTTAAAAACAATCCAAATTCAATTAAATAGTTCTTATTATCCAATAAATAGAATGGAATTTAATATTGAAAATAATGAAAACATATTCCCATATCTAAATTATATTGAAACATGTTATGATTTCAAAGTTGAACCGCAATTAAGTTTAGAAGATTTCAAAAATTTATATTCTATATTTTGTATAAATGTTTCAGACCAAGATGATCGCCTAGCCATAAATAATGTTGATGTTACACTTCATGTAACAAAGGATTCTAATTTTAAAGCTAAAGTATATACATTAATATTAGAAGAAAAGAAAATAGAAATGAAATTATATGGTGGAAAGATTTCAATTATTGAAAATGTTAGGGGAGATTCTTCATAAGTAGATTCCCCCATAAAAAAACTTTTAAAATGAGTAAATATTGGACATGTGAAAGTTGTAATTGTCAAGTTACAAAACACCATAAGCAAGTCATCTTAAAACTAAAAAACATACGAGAGTTGATATTACAGGAGGTGATCTACAATCTTCAAAAACAACATCTACAATATTAAAACCTTTTACTACAGAAAAATATCCAGGTGAAAGACATTTATTCCGTCACAATTATACTGGACCAGGAACAAGATTAGATATTAGATTAGATGAAATTAATAATCCTAACAAGGAGAAGAACCAATAAATAGAATTGATCAAGCAGCTTTAAAACATGATATTGCTTACAATTCAACAAATCTTAGAGATAGACATGTTGCAGATGTGAATTTAATACATGATTTAAATAATATACAAAATCCATCAACCCAAGAAAAGATTCAAAGAGCTCTAGTTAAATTAGCAATGAAAGGTAAGATTTTCATAGGCTTAGGACACAGTCCGATCACCATGGGTGCAAGACTTCCTAGGAAAGCAAAAGATGTTGCTAATAAAAAGATTATCGAACAAGCAGAGATTGAAAGATCCCTCGAGAGTACAGCCAAGACTAGTTTACAAACCCCAACAGAATCAGAAATAAATATGCCAACGAATTACACCATGAATTTAGAAAAAATAAAAAATATTTAAAAGTTCAAGTACATGAAAAAGATCAAACATGGTCTGCAGATTTAGTCTTTATGCCCAAATCATCAGACCCTGAAAAATATAAAATAATTTTAACAGTAATAGATTTATATACAAGATTTGCTTTTGCAAGATGTTTAGAAAATAAAACAGGATATTCTATTACAGAAGCATTTGAAAATATATTTGAACAACATCAAAGAATTCCAAAATATTTATGGTGTGATAAAGGAACAGAATTTTATAACAAAGTTTTTACAAAGTTTTTAAATGAAAATGATATTAAATTATATTTAACAGAAAACGAAGGAAAAGCAGTTGTGGTTGAAAGATTAAATAGAACATTAAAAAATAAAATGTGGAAATATTTTACTGCTATTGGAAAACAAAAATGGAACAATGAATTGTTACAAAAGATTGTAAATGAATATAATAATGATGTACATAGTTCTATAAAATCAACACCTTTAAATGCTTCCATGAAGCCTGAAACCATTAAAGTGGTAAATATTGAAAATGATGTTATTGTTGATACAACCCCTATAAAACCAAAGTTTAAAATTGGTGACCGAGTAAGAATATTTAAATATAAAAATAAATTTGAAAAAGGATTCACAGCAAAATGGACAAATGAAATTTTTATTATAAATAAAATACATTATACAACTCCAATAACATATAGCATCATTGATTTAAATAATGAAAAAATATTAGGTAGATTTTATAATAATGAACTACAGAAAACAGATTTTTAAGTCGACAAGCCCTAAACAAACTTTTCCATATTTCAGCTTCTTCTCTATCCAAATAAATATAATTATATTTTTCTTTCCAATGATTATCAACAAACATATCAAACATATTCTTATCAGGTTCAACATTTGAAAATAAATCATTATAAATCATATTCTTATCACGCTTGTCTAATTTAAAAAATATAAAACAATTAGAATTATTTCTTATAGAGTTTTTATCTAAAGCATAATATGTTTGAGATATATAAATAACATTACAATTATTATGTCTACCTCGTGTAAAAGTAACTCTTTTGAATCTCTTGATTTTTCATATTAACAACATCATCAAATATAACTAGATTCTTTTTATCTTTAGGAAGTAAATCACAATGTAAAACATCTTCAGGTTTATTAAAGAATAAGATCTGGATTCCATCCCCTATATAATCATTTTTATTACTAATATCTGATTCTAAAATCTTTTCCTTGTACCAATCAACCATATCACAAGGATGAAAAACCTCTTCGGGATATGTATGTTGATTTTTAAAAATATCAATTATAGCTTTTTTAGTTAATTTATTTTCAAATCCACATTTCAAAAGTTGTAATTCCGGTTGGTTAATGGTTGTAGAATAAAAGATTAAATTATTATAATCCAAAAAACATCTTCTAATAACATTCTCATAAGAAGAACATTCTTTCCACATCCAGAAGATCCAATAATTAAGCATCTAAAATTATCAGGAAATACTTTATTATTAAATTTAGATTTATGTCTATTTAAAATTGGTTTCCAAGTATCCATTTTTATTTATTATAAAATGACAACACAAAACCCTACAGAGGAATCTTTGCAAGAATTAATAAATTCAAATAAAAATAAATCAGTAGTAATCTCTGGTAAAAAATATTTTATTGGAAAACATGTATAAAGAACAAGTTAAAGAACATATAGGGAGTTCCTCCAAATCCGGAGGTATTCTTCCTCTGGCGGCTTTAATACCTGCAATCATTGCCGGACTATCAGGTGCTGCTGGAATAGCTGGAGGAATTGCAACTACAGTTCAAAAAGCTAAAGAATCTCAAAAGACAGACCTAGAAAAAGAAAAACTACAAATTGAAATCGAGAAAATGAAGGGAGGGAAAGGTCTCTATCTTGATCCTTATAAAGGCCGTGGTTTAAATGATTTTTTAAAAAATCAAATTTCTACATCTGAATCTTTATCTTCAAAAGATAAAGATGATTTAAAAAAATATGTAAATCTTTAAAAAATGGATGCCTTTGTAAAACTAAAAATGGGAAGGGCCAGGGCAAAGGTTTATACTTGAAACCCTTTCCAACGGATCCTTTACCAAAATGATACCATTTTTAATACCATTAAAATGGTATATGAAGAAAGATTAGCACTTTTAAAAAAATTACAATCAGAACAAGATAATATAATAAAAAAGATACAACTCAACACGCTGAATCTATAATATTAAATGAGGTAATCCAACAACAACAAGGACCAACAATTAAAGCCATAAAAGAGTTAGAAGTTTTAAAATTTAAAGAGTTGGAAGATAAACAAGATTTAAAAGAATTACCATGGTTGGAAGATTTAAATATAAAACCTCTTATACTTGATCCTAAAATTAATGTGAGTTTAAGTAAAACAATTAAACCTACATTTAATATTAATGTTGAAGGATATCAAATAATAACAATTAATAAACATGACTTTCTGTTATATTTAAATTCAGAAAATAAATCACGTATTCATTCACAAAATGTTTATAATACTAAACACCTAGATTTTGAATTTACAGGTGATTTTTATGGATTAGTTTGTGGATATCCCTCAGAGAATGTTGATCTTCTAGAAATTAAAAAATATTTAAATTTAATAGAATTAGTACATGGTAGTGCTAAAGCAAAACATATTCAAGATTTAAAGAAATATTTAAATAAAAATGAAAGGGGTTATATTGTCACAGAAGGAGAGGGCCAGGGTCAGGGCCAGGGAAAGGGTAAGGAGATAAACCCAATCAATCTTTTTATTGAATTAAGAAACTATTAGCAGCTAAAAAAGCAGGACATAATAATTTAGATTCTGATATTTTAAAGATTTCTAAAGAATTATTAAAACAAGGAATAATTTCAAAAGATAAATTTAATAAGTATACGAAGTTATAAATACGAAGTTATAAAATATAAAATGACTCCTTCAATATTAGATTTTTTAAAAACATTTGGAATAAATACAAAAACAAATTTTGATTTAAAAGATTATGCAGATTATTTAAATTTAAAAATAAAAATATTAATGAATGATGAATTGTCGAGTCTGAAAGAAGACACTCCAAAGAATATCATTATAAATTATCAAAATTCAAATGAAAAAGGATCTCATTGGGTTTGTATATATAATAAATCTATATACTTTGATTCTTTTGGGATTAAACCCACTAAAGAAGTTGAAGACTATCTCTCGGACTACACTTTTAATTCTTTACAAGTTCAACCTAATAATACTAAAATATGTGGTATTTTAAGCTTATATGTTTTGTATAGATTGAATAAATCCAAAGGAGAAGGTTTCACTTCCTTAATCCAAGAAATTTATAATGATTTAAAATCTATACTATGAAAATGGAGCTTCGCAACCTTCCGGAAGATAATTTAAAAAAAATGGTAAACATAATGTCAGATAAATATTCAAGAACTTTATCTATAAATTCAAAAGAATCAGACTTTACTATAAACTTTCAAGATTCAATTAAATTAGATCAAAATTTAAATTATGAATTAGGACTATTATGGTTTTGTGCTTATAATACTATTTTTAATATAACTAAAGATAATAACATATTTTATTATATAAGCTCAAAATCTACAGATAAGATTATAATAACAATCGAACCCGGAGCTTATGAGATAAAAGATTTAAATAATATACTTTCTAAAAAAACAAATGGAGTCATTAAAATTAAAATGGATTTACCAACTTCAAAATGTATAATGACTTTAGAGAATATAGGAATTCATTTTCAAAATAATAGTTTCTTTAGAACAATTTTAGGATTTACACGAAACCATTATATCACACCTGTAGTTGAGAATATAACATCAGAAATATTATAAAAATAATAAATACAAACACAATAAATATTCATTGCGATTGTATAACTGGTTCTTATAATAATGGTAAACAAACAAATGTTTTATATTCCTTTCCCTCAAACACAGTTCCTATGGGATATAAAATAGTTGAAAGAATGAATCCTCCAAATTATTTACCTTTGTGTAGAAAATATATAATGGATATTAATTTTAAAATTCTTAATCAAGAAGGAGAATTGATTGATTTTAATGGAGAAGAGATTTCAATGTATTTACATTTGAAACAGATTTGAATACGAAGTTCCACATGTCATTTTAAATTATTAATAAATGAGTTCTTATATTCCATGTAATAGAGGTGGTGGAACAATAAAAACAGGGTTTAATACAGAAGAAATATTAACTTTAACAGAAAATAAATATATTAATGAAAGAGGTGATTCAATGAAGGGTGATTTAATTTTAAATGGACACAAGATAAAAGAATTATCTTTTCCAACTGATGAAGCTGATGCAGTTAATAAAAAATATGTTGATGGTGTTAAAAATTATACTGATTTAACAACAACAAGAATTGAAAGTTCATTAACAACAAAAATGGATTCAATGGAATCAAAGCTTAATAATATCGAACAACGATTTAATGATAAATTTGACAAGTTACAAAGTCTGTTAACTGAACAAGTTGTAAAGTTAAATACTACCATATTAAACTCTAAAGATAAACAAATTATGAATACTAAATTTAATACAATATATAATATAATAAATGAGATGATTACATCATTTAATAAAAGACTTGTCAAATTAGAATCTCATACAACACACATTAACACCACACATAGTATTAGAAAAAGAGCTGCTGAATTAGAACAGAATAAAACATTATTACTCCCATACATATAAACATTTTATAGAACCAACTTTAATAACAACAAATAGTAAAGAATGGAGTGTTTTTATGGTTGTAAAGATTATTGATCCTTATTTCTTTTTGTTTGATGATGATAATGAAAGAATGAAATGGCTTGTGAAATGTGATTATAATAGTAAGCTTGAAAAGGGTGATGTTATAATGACTAGTTATGATTTACCACACGGAGATTGGTATGTTAATACTCATTCACATGGACCACATAAGTTAAAAGTAAGAATATTCATTTTTCTAGTTTCACTTGTACAATATATAGATTTAATATTTTATGAAAAAAAGGTTGATGTTGATGAAGTTCGTAAAGCATTGATGGAATTGTATAAAGATATTCTCTCAACAAGAGTTTCTTTTGATATCCGAGTATTGGTACCAGATGGTGCTCAGAAGAATAAAGTCTTATTTTTTTAATTATTAAAATGGACAAAGTCCAAAAGATGGAAGAAGTAAGAGAAGAAAAAATTTACCCAGAGGTCCCTCCAGAATTGAGATCATCAGGATATTATTCTTCCAAGGCCTCGGCTCCCACAGAACTTGAAATTATGAGAGTAAAAGAATTTAAATCAGAAACCTTACATTTACAAGATTTATTAAAGCATTATAAAAAGGTTAAAAATAGATGGAATAAAGGGAATACAGTTTTAAAAATTATAGGTTATTCTTTAGGATTTACATCTGCAATATTAACAGTTATTTTACCTATAACTTTACCAGTTTTAAACAATAGCACCTGTAATACTTGGAAGTATTTCTGTAGCTGATGGTTTCTTGACTGAAATAGTTTCATTATCTTATACTTCTAAAAGAAAAGTTTATATCGTGAAGTTTGTTTATCAATAGAATTAGGAATCTCTAAATTATTTTTATTTCAATTAAAAGCTTTGGAAGATGGAATCTTAACTGATGATGAAATAATGAAATCAAATCAAATAATACAAGATATTAAAAATAATATTAATAGATTAAAAAGTGCTAATGTTATAACTAATGAATATTCTAAAAAAATTAAACGAGAGAAGTGGCTAAAGAATCATACATAAAAAAATTTATTGCCCTTCAAAAGGTTGATGTTGTCACTCTTAAATTAATTGTTGACATTTTTAAAAGAAAAAAATCATTTGATAGAATCTGATGTTAACTTTTCGAAATTAGTTTTTAGAACCTCTTTATGATCTTTAAATTCTTTATCACTTAGACCTTTTATATATTCAGGATCAGTATTAAAATATTTAAGTTCTAAACATATAGGATTAAAAACTTGAGAATATAAAGGTTTCTCAATTCTCTCAGGATAAATGATTTCAACATTATAAATATCAAGATCAGTAAGATTTAAATCATAGACTTTATTTATTTTATCAAGACTTTTTATTATAGGGATTAAATCATTTCCTATAGGTAGTGTTGTCTTTAAATCACTTAGGATGAATCTTTTGTCATCATAATTTGATAATGATACTTTTTGGGATTCTATCAAGTAAATATCATGCTTTTCACTTTTAAGTTGATGTACTTCATCAATTTTATCTTTATGACCTTCTTTTATACAATCTTTATAATCTTGATGAGAAAGTTTCCTGGCTACACATCTCTGAATTCCTTTACATCTGTTATCCTTTACAGGTTTCTCTTCATTAGGGAATATAGGATATCTATGTGTAATGCTTTCTTCTGTATCTGGGGTTTTAAATATAAATGTATGCTCTTCAAATTTAGGTTTTGTAAATGTTTCGTATGAATATTGTTTAGCACGAATAAATATTCCATTTTCTATTGGAGTATTTGGTTTTTCATCTTTAAATGAAAATAACTCTCCAGATGAATTTATTAAATTTGAAAGTATAGGATTTTCAGATATATCTCTTTCAAGGTCCTCAGTTCTTATTGTTAAAAACATTGAATCTGTATCCATTGCATGCATTGCTATATTCGATCCATATATGGGATGTAAGACATTATAATATGTTTCATACATTTGCAATTTTGAAAGTTCTAAAATTGCAAAGCCTATAAATATTGGTTTATTATGTTTTCTCAAAATTCTGTAGTTCTACTGCAGTAAGATTTTCAGAAAATACTTGTGCGTTTTTAAATGTAGGCTTTCCTAGCATACGATTATAACGGGCTACATCTTTTTCACTATTTGTCAATAGTTCTATATTAGTATACTTGTCCACATTCTCCATGGTCTTGCCAAAGACTGAATTGTTTAAAAGTTTATAACCATTGTCTTTTAAAAGGTTACCTTCTCTTTTTGCAATGTTTCTACAACGGATGTTCTCCTCGATGAAAGTCTTCATGAATGCTGCTTGTTTAAATCTTATGACACTATGAACTTTTTTTAATATCATTCCTTGTGAAAGATAAAACTGTAGGAGTCTATAGTGACAAAGATAATAAGTTCGATCTGTTTGATCACAAAGAAGTTTCACTGTTGGAGGTTTATCTTGTGAGATTTGCCAGGATGAAAGTTCTTGGACATTAATCTTTCTTCTTATAGGAGCTAGAGGGAAATGTCTTGTTCCTGATTTTATATCACCTGGGTAATCGAGGTCACATTCTATAAAGTATCCTATTGGAGAATCTTTAGGAGTTGAACGTATTTCTTTTATAAGGTCTTTTAGGAAGGATTCTTCTTCTTCTTCAGGGCATTCGGAGGAGGAGTATATCTCACGAAAGTCACTCATTGGTAAATACTGAGTCATAATTCCTGAATATAAAGCTGTTGCATCTATATAAAGTATAAATAGAGGATTTTTCATTCCTTCTAATACTTCTTTTAGCTCCTCATCGTTAAGTTTTATATATGGATCATCAGGGTGTTTAGAGAGTCTTCGACTAGTAGTTATTGCATTTCTAGCTTTTATTTCTCTATTCCCCATTACTGAGGATACTCCTCCTCTAATGTTTGTTTTAATTAAATTAAACATGTCTTGCTCGGTTAAAAGATCTATAATTTTATAAGATTCTGGAAGATCTGAAGTCCAAATGGTATATAACATAGTATCCCAAGCTAAAGAGGGTGCAGTTATATAATTATAAGGTTTAAGAACAAAAGACTTTGTAAATTCCTCAAAGCAATCTGCTAGAATGTAAACATCTAGGGACAAGTACATACTTGTATAATCTCCTAAAGTTTTACAGTCAAACAGGTGAAACATTTTCTGAGCTCGGGAATATTCACTATCTGTAATCCCAGATTTTGAAAGTAGTGAATAAAAGTGTTCTTTCTCTGGTAATTTTGTTTCCTTATATTTTTCAAAGGAGTCAACGTAGTCATAGGGATATATTCCTTTCGCCAAGCATGTAGGAAATTCTTCTGCTGGTATATTATTTTTTTCCAAGAACTCCCGAGTGATTTTAAAATCTTCTAGCTTTAATGTTTTTGCTATGCCATCTAAAGACATTTGGAGAAAGTTTAAGGAATCTATAAATTTTAATTTCCCATATTCAAGTGATTTATATTTTTCCTTTGTTAAGCCAATAACCTTGAAAGAGTTTTTGGCATTTGCTGCTAGATGCTTTATAAATAGATGTACGTCATAACCAAAAAGATTATGAAATATAACTGGTACAAATTTGGGGGTATGACAATTAAGATTGCAATCTCTATGGGCTGCTCCTCGATAATTATTTTCACTTTTTAAATGATCGTGATCTATAACCTTATCATTAGTTGGATTCCCTGTATTGATCTCTTGTCTGCACATCCAACAGTTGAAAGTATTTTTATATTCTTCTAATTGTTGATCTGAAATATTTTGAGGATACTTTGTTTTTAATGCTTCAAATATTTCATGTTCTAGATCATTTATACTTGTAGTAAAATGATCCAAGACATCTTCTGAAGTTCCTTGAAATGCATATTCTCTAGATTCTATGACTTCGGGATAATTACTTTTAAATAATAATTTATAAGCAGATGGTAATTGTTTAGTTTTTTTAACACTATTGGGTTTATTATTTTTTCTTAGAAAGGCCTTCAACCTTGTTGGTTTCTCCTCCTGTTTAGAGGCTTTCCATTCATCCATGAGTTTATATTTTTCTATTATTTTTAAATATTGCTTGACTAGATCTTGTTTATGATTTATAGATTCAAAGTCTCCGTAAATTACTCCTAATGTTTGTAATAAATTTGAAAAGTTTTTAAAATACATCCTGGGATCTGTAGGCATTCTAATTAAAGCTGGTGAATCCTTTTCACAAAATCTTGCATGCTTAATCATGGAGTTTTCAGTTGTTGAATAATGAAGACATCTTTTACATGTTCCTCCTCCACTAGTTGGATTCTCTGGAGATGTAAAAGCTTGAAAGTTTTTTATTAAAATATAATGTTGATTATTTTCATGTTCCAAGATTAAAAGATATATCTCACTCGTGCTATCGCCTTCTTGTACTTCATAGCCTTGTATTTCATAATCAGAAATATAAATTGGAATAATATCTCTGCATCCACGTCCCCATCCTTTAACATGTTCATAAATATTAAGTTTAAGATTATTTAGTTTTTCAAATTCTGGAATATCTTCTAGTTTCATTGGATGCATGAATCCTCCTTGGCCTTCCGGTCCTCCTGGGAATATTAATTCATTTTCATATTCTTTGTATTTTGAAACTCTTTGGGGTTTTCGGTTTGAGGATGTAAATGTGCAAGTATTGACCACATGAAACATTTGTTATCCTTATTCTGCACATTTATAACATTTTTAGATTTAAAGGGTGTAGGAATATAGGATTTAGGATTAGGTGGTAATCCCCCTCCAATAATCAATCACTAAAGATTGGAAGGATTGAAATACTAAGTTTGAATCTCCTAATTCATTTTCAATCTCTTCTTGTTTTGCTTCGACTGCTGAATTATTTCTTTGATGCTTTTATTAAATCCTCTAGTTGAAAATAAATATTTAAAGGCATTGGGATTTCAACATCTAAAGGAATTGTGTCTTCTTGGGCTCCTTGGGCTCTCCAGTATTTGCTTTTATTGTTATTTTATATTTTATAACATTATACCTTGTCGGTTTATAATTTTTTAAAGCCTCACAGAAAGAATCTTTTATATTTTTTTTATTTCTCTTTATATATTCTCCAGGGGTTGCAGGTCCATTAATTTTTAATTTAAATTCATCTATATGATTAAAATTATCCCAGTTGTATTTTTCTCTTTCAACATGATCAGGTTCTCCTTCTGAATAACATTCCTCATCCTCGGGATTTTCTTTTATGTGTTCTTTTAAATGTTTTAAATAGTAGAAATTCATTTTTGTTGAAAAGTTGCAATGAGGGCATGTAAATACTTCTCTAAGTTTTCCGATACAATTTTCAAAATGTTTATTATATCCTGAATGCAGATATCTTCCTTTACATTTAGGACAGAGTTTAGAATTTGTGTCATTAAGATTATTTTCTTTTAGTAAGTGAGCCTTCGACTTACAGTGGGAAATTAATCCTGTTTTATTTTTAAAAACTTTATTGCAAATATTACAGTTCATTTTTAGAATAAATTTTTTTACTGGATCCTATGTTTCTATTTTTATATTTTTATTTTTTAATTTTTTATTTTTTTATATTTTTATTTTTTATTTTTTTATTTTAGTTATCACCAAGACCAGCAATCACCAAGACCAGCAATCACCAAGACCGTAGCACCAAGACCTGTATTCACCAAGACCGCATTCGCAAGATAGGATTCACCAGTATTGTATTCACCAAGACCTATAGTTCCTCCGAGTAGTGGGGATATATCCCTCACGACCGTAGGCCGATATACGCTTTTCATAGCTTTATCGGCATTTTCTCCGTTTTGTAGACTTAAATCCATATTTTTTAAATTTTGCGAAATAGAGCAAAATAAAAAATGTGCGTTTTTAAGGGTATTTAGTGTTTTTTGTACGTTTTTTGGGGTAAAATAGCCATAAAACATGAAAACAGTGGGAGGCCTGTGGTCGTGAGGGATATATCCCCACTACTCGCGGGTCATTTTCCTAAAAATCCGGGACGTCTGGTCACCTTAAGAAACATTGATATTATAATACAAGAAATATGTAATTTTTTGAAATATATTTATTATTAATGGAATGGATGAGCTTGTTTATCAGCGCAAAGTTTTTGAAATCGTGGTGTTAGACGAAATTGGTATTCGAAGTTGTTGCGCTACTAATAATTGAACTCTATATTTCTATTTCATTGAAGATAAGACAAAAAATTCAGTACTTGTATAGCTTTGCTCGATAAAACATATTTTTTGGTAATATTAACCTAAAACTAGTTTGTCACTTATAAAAGGATTCTGTACCCATGCAAACTTTGTGAAATCAAGATCATTAAAATAATGTGCAAAGTCCATTTCCAAAATTTGTAAATGTTCCACAAAAATTGGTATATTCGCTTTGATACCCTGTTTAGAACAAGGCCAGTTAAAAGAGGAAATATATCAAATTTTTGTTTTTGAAAATTTGATTTCCATAGATCTAATTTTTTGGTGACCGCTTTTACTTTGCATCTTTGAATCGATGCTGAATTTGCGGACCTTGCATTGATTTATTTAAACTACTCAGTCTTTTAAATATTTCAACTAAATAGGCTTGTTTAAAAATAAATTCATTGTTTCTAAACCAATTTGCCTATTC
Organism: Schmidtea polychroa; assembly: GCA_959609185.1. NCBI lineage: Eukaryota > Metazoa > Platyhelminthes > Tricladida > Dugesiidae > Schmidtea > Schmidtea polychroa. Next base: position 66,152 of record CAUHTR010000179.1, on the reverse strand, counting down.
TTTATCATTTTCATCAAGAAAAATGGATATTACGCTGTTAAGTTTGAAGACTCTGAGAATAACTTTTGCACGAAACGATCAAATTACTTGACAATAGTAAAGAAGTACTTACCAAACAACTGAACTTTCAAAGGACTGTTCTATGTTCCCACCATTTTTTTCTACTTATACCAGAATCAGCATTATCATCATTAGATTTCCTTATATAACCGATCAGAAATTTATCCATCATTGCGATATGATATTCCTTTCAAAATATTAAGAGTAAAATATCGTTTATTTAATAAAATATAGTTTAATTTAATAATAGACTTTTATACAAAAATTCGAAAATATTCCAAATTTGAAAAAATACTCACGAAAAATTGTGTCTTTCTGCCAAAGTTTGTTCGCAGTTGAAGATAAATAAATAATTATTGTGCACTAACTCCACAGTTGGTGTCCTAATAATGGTAATATTTGATAAGGAAGAGTAAAACTAATTGAAGTTGATGAATTTTGTAAACCATTGGGAATTATTATGTTTTTCAAAACAAAAAATTTTTAGCTTTGACAATTACCAGGAAAATAAATAAATAATATTTTGCAAATAGTATAGATATCATTTTAACAAAGATAATAACAGAGCAAGACAATTATTCTGAATCGGCATCGTCATCAGAATTTGTTGCAGAATTTCCTTGCGAAATGCTTCTTCAAGAACATTGTTGGATTCACTTGGTTTTAACATTTCATAGGCCAGGAATGATTAAGCACTCCTCGTGCAGTTGCTTCCTTAATGGTCAGTTAATTGATACAAAAAAGGTTAACTTATTGTAATTATAATAAAATATTATTTTTCAAACAGTTGAATTATATATCACCTAATGTTTCATCGAGTTTCGGCAGCATGGGCACTCTCATTACTTCTGTGTACGCATACATTGGCACGACTCCAAATTATCACAAAATAAGTAATCTATGTTGGCGTCAAGGTCCAGTTCATTTTATCGAAGAACCACTCACTGCATCAGTAGTATCTAACATTACAAGATTAGGCCCGAATTATATTGGGAACTTCCAGAATCCAATCCTGGGTATTTTATCCCTAAAATATACCTAATGATTATTTACATTAGATTACGAAAACCCTATTGGATCTTTGATGGCAGAAGAAAAAATTGTCTTTAGTTTATACGCCAATAACATCAGTATTTTCACCTTGCCTCGAATTAACAAAATCTATAACGAACTCGATGGTGCTGCTATAGCGAGACAAGTAATATTTGATATATTTTCACTATTATCTATTACATTGGTCTTCAAATTGTGTCCGGCGTAATCTGTTCATGTGTTTCGTGCGCATGGCAATGTTGAAATTGTTTACTATAATTTATATATTATTTTTTGATTTTTTTAACAATAACTTGACATTAATTTTAAATAATAATAATTATCTTTGAAATACTTGTATGAGCTGAAAGGTAACACTTGAAAAAGCAATCCAGGAAATATATGTTAAATAAAAAACATTTTTAATTCTAGATGAAATTAATACATTTCTTTGAAAACCAAATATTCAAACGAAAATTATTACAATGGTATCATTTATAATAATTGATAATGTACAATGTTTTTGAATAATTGAATAGTTTTTCATAATGGAGAATTAACTAATCTTAAAAAGCTATGTTGAATTTTTTACTAAGAGAAATTGTGATCAAAATTTCGTAACCAATAATTAAAAATAACTAATTAAAATTGGGTGTGCTCCGTGGGCTACAAAGAAAAGTTATTGTATAATATCTATTGTATGTGTAGAGACATGAAACTATTTATATTGTAAACTACGTTAAAAGAGATCATGGAAATATTTCTTCCAGCAGTCATTGTTCCAATGAAAGCATGTGCGCTTGATCTCGCGATTGTATTGGGATTGTTGATGATCTTGTATTTGGGCATGTAGACTTCAGCATCGTGCGATGTGAAAGTATTTAAATCTTTATTTGGAATAACGTTGTCCATTGACTTCTTTTGACTGAAGACAGATGGGTCAGTCCGGTTTTCGTAACGAACTTTATCTGGAGAATCGCTAGAATTGAGAATTAGTATTCTAAGGAAAATTTCTTGGGTTGAATAGAAGGTGTTGATGATCAAGCTCATCAACAGAGAGATCACATCTAGGAAAACAAAGGTTTCAGCTTCTTGAATGTTTGCCATATTTTCTTTATTTGTTCTGATGAGAGTTAACGCTTGAAATGTCGAATGATTCATGATTTCCTTTTTATCGTTTGTTTTTTTTCTGAAAAGAAAAGATTATTTAAAAGATTATATAACTTTAATTTGATTTAGTTATAATTAATTTAATTTTAATTTAATTAATTTAATAATATATTTTATGTTTAATTATTTAATTGATCTTTTTATTAATGTGGAATTCAGAGGCACTACAGTATGAAAAATATATCTCAGTTGGTCTACTACTGTGAACCACTAGCATAACATTTTGAAATAAATTTTTCAATTGAATAAAAAACAGAGTGAACATTTTTCAGAACAAACAGATTTATAACTAGATCCAAAAAAATTCCAGAATTTTAGTAAATCTGGATATTTTCTATGGAAAGAACAAGAGTAATTAATCGACTCATGAGAAATTTTATCTGTAAATCGACCTTTTCTAAAACTGACATTGTGTTAAATACAAAATTAGGAAACTTAGTCAAAATTATTATGCTAATGAAAAAATGTTGTATAAAAAGAAAGATAATTGAAATATCGAATTTAACGATTAAAATAGAGTACTATTAAAATCAATATATTGCGTGTTGTGTCCTTTTATAAACAGATTAGTATGAGACTTGAAGCATTGTCTGACCAGTGCTCCATTACGGCTGTATCAAGGCATGGGTTCTAACAAGTAATATAGATTACTGTTGATTCTTCGTTGTTCTTGTATCATGCCATCCATTTAGCTGTTCTAAGAGTCTTTTTATCATTTTAATCTTTAGTTAAAGAAAGAGATTTCGTCGTTTTTGTTATTATAGAGTGGATGTCTTAAGACATTTCACGTAGTATCAAGACTTATAAGCTAATAAGCACATCTCCTGGAAACCTTTTAGTAATTTCCATTTGTTATATGGTATTTTCCAATTACTTTACGCAATTTAAATTATAACTATAATAAATAAAATTATTTATAAAAGATAATGCGATTTAAAGATATTTATAAATACTACAAAGATTTGAGGTAAATTATTTTTTTTAAATTATTCAAACAAGATTAATTCTAACCTTGTTTTAAGTAATAGAAGGTAATAGTTTGAACATACTATAACTATTATGTACAAACGATATAAAGGTATTGCATAAACTTCATTTTACAAAATATTGTAACATATATTGTTTACATATATTGTAATTATTTGTTGTCCTCAATTGCTAAATTTTTCCTATCTCATTTTAATTTTAAAACTTGTAATTATTCAATTTTTTTTTCTGAATTTCTTAATTATTTTAAAATATCATATTGTCACTTTAAATTCAGCTTCATTTACACCCTAAAGAAAAGTCGAGCCCAATCAGGATAATTCATAATGCTGCCGGTCATTTGTCAGGAGCAGGTCGTTCCCTTGGCGCCATTCTTATTGGTTATGAAGGAATTCGAAACTTCAGTCCAGCGCCAATGACAAAGATAATAGATTGCGTAGGTGGATCCAAAGTTCTTCTTGGTATTTTAGCTATGGCAAATGATGCGGAAAATTTGTATGCTGTCGTCAAATTGATGTGCTCTTTTCTCATCGATAACAGGTCTCTACTAAAGGAACTCGAAAGCCATTTAGGATATAAAGTTATAAATAATTCTTCCAGTGTAGATTATTATGTATTTATCTTTTTAGCTTATTAGCTTCTTACTAAAAAAGAAACGTCATTTATTAAGTTCTAGAATATTTAGTTTGTTAGTTGGTCTAACTGGATCTGCTGATCAGGAATTCCAGGATATCAAAATTGAGAAAGGAAAACAGCAAATAATCCTTATTTCATCTCTGAATAAATCATTCAATAGAAATCTTTTCGGAGAGGTTATTTGCGATTTGAATTTGTGGTTGCATTGTAAAAACATTGACAACAATAATAACCAATTATTGGGTAATGTTCTTCGGCATATAAGTGAATTCTTCCAAAAATGTGTCGACAGCAAATATATCAGTGATTCCTCGGAAAGAGATGTATTTTTTTGCTATTGTTAACACTTTTATTCTGATACATTGAAAATAGATAAAAACTTGTAGAACAACTTCGATTCTCAAATATCTGTTGGACCTGAATTTAATGGAGAGAATTATAGATCTGATGATGCAATTTAATATTAATCCTCTTAACACAATAATTAATGAGCCATTGTCAAAACTCATCGAACTTATAATGACATATTCAAATAAGCCAGATGATTTGAGGAGGTAATGTAATTAGAATCACGGGATATAATAAAATTGATGCTAGGTTCGGTCAATTTATGGTTTGGACGCTTTCAGCTCTTGGAACATCAGAAACACAAATTAATTTAAATGAAAATAATAAATCAGGTTCGTATTAATTTTATTTTCATATTTTTTATCATAGCAAAAAATATAATCCATACAGTAAAAGGGTTTTGCTGATAAATGTTGCTAGAAATCTCACTATAATAATAATGAAAAAAACGTTACTGTGAAGCTGCTTACGAATACCTCGGCAACATTGACACATACAAGAAAGTTAGCCACATGTCAGTTCTAAACACCATCAAAATGAAGATCCACAAAGTATGGAAACTAATTGCTGTTAAAATAGGCCTCAATAACAGATTAACCAAAAGCTTTGTTACAAAAAATTCCGATCTTTCTAACTTCTACCACCTAATAAAAACTCATAAAGGGGGTCCTGCTATTAATATTAAACCTGTTGTATCCAACACAAATGGACCAACAACTAAAACAGGTTGGCTCCTCTCAAAGATCTTATAACCATTATTGGACACTGTACCACACCATCCTCAGAGCAGCGACTGCCTCATGGTAAGATTAAATAAAACAGAACTATTCATAGAGAATTCAAATACCCCTTCAGTCTTGATATCGTATCACTATACACATCTATCTTTATTATTATTTTTTATAATTATTTTTAACCAATCAGAAGAAAAAGGAAATAAAAAAGAAGATCAAAGAGCATTTTGAAAATAGAAGCTAAATTCCAGGAAATTGAAAATTTTTTCATTTGTATTAAATATATTATTCGCAACAAAAGGCTTAAATTATCATTTAATAGTTTTAAAATTTAATTAATGCTGCTACCAAGTAATCATCACTTTAATAATAATAATAATTATTATTATTATTCGATTGAATTAAATTTATTAAATTATACGCACATTTGATTTTATCATCAATAAATTTACTTAATTATTGAATTTTTCAGATCTCGAATCAGTCGAATTCAAAGATATTATTTATTTGATTGAAATTAGAAATATGTGCTTTAAGAGTATTCTAAGAATTCTCAACAATTCAATAAATAATGAAACTAATGAACCAAAGTTGTGAAACTGATTGAATTTGGAAATATTAATTTTTTTCCAGAATCACTGAAGAATTATTGAAATATTTGGGATTTGATTGGATTTTGTTATTTATGCAACCCGACGTCCATCCCAGCACTGTTGTCCTAGCAATGCGCTGTCTAGTGACATTATTATCAGTTCCGCAATATATATTAAAATTCAGAGATGGAATTTTATGTTCGGGTTGGTTGACTGGTACTGATGTTGTCCTGCAGAAAAGGCATGGATTGCTTCTAAGTTAGTTCAATTGGCTATTATTATTATTATTATTATTATTGATATTTTTTTAAAGAGTACCAATAGTAAGCTTTTGCTGAAAATTATATTCAATCAGAAATTTCGATTATAACTCTTCGTAAAACTCGGCACTTAGATTCATTAAGAAATCTCCAGATTAATAAATTACTTACATGAAATGTATAAAAATTGTGATAAAAAATCAATTAGAAAATAATTTCACCAAAAAATTAAATTGAATTTATTCGTATTATTTTCAAATATGATAAAGTATACTTCTTATGCTTGAAGTGGAAAGGGGCGCTGGAAAACTTGAACCCAGTATTCACTGGGCTAATACTGCTTTATTATTTTCATCTCAAAATTGGTACCTTTTATCTCAATATTTATAATATGAATTTCTTTCATTATTATTATTACAAGCTTATTATTTGTTATTTAAATATTATTTTAATGTCGTCAAAACTTTGGTTATATTAAAAAATTAATTTTTTTGTCTTCCTCTAAATTAAAACTTATTTGGTGTTACTCATTGGTCTTATTTATTGTATAAGTTATAAAATCTTTATATTCTTATTATAAGAACTTTTTTTTCCAATTTCACTACTGATTTTTTTTCCATTGAATTTATTAAAAAGAGAGCTTGAAGACTATAAATCAGTAATATATCGATGTTTGTTGATACTTACGAATTTTTTGGGACTGTTTTTTTCAAGCTTTTAATTTAATTGTTCGAACTTTGACTTTTCAATAACTTCGAAGATTTTTAAAGTTTAAATTTATTCTGTATATTATATATATATACTATATTTTGTCTTTGTTTTAAAATTATTTTTATTACATTCTGTGATCATGCAAAAATTATTAAAGAAAATTTAAATAAATCTATAGTATTTATAACTCAGGTATATCCTAAAACTCTCCTGTTTTTAACTCATCAAATATTCTTTTTTGAATACCTTTGAATATATTGGGTCTCTGGATACTCAGTTAATAAAAACAAGTTGTAATTTTGACGTATTATTTATCTTCATCGTTGAATATCTAAAGGACGTAATGAAGGGAGTCTGGATTTTATTTTCGGCTTATATTGCGATATATTTATTTTTCGTAATCGATTAGATATGTATAATTGAAATATTTTATCGTTACCAAATTTCTGGCTATAACAGTAATACAAATAAATTTATTTTGGTTTTATGAAATTATCACACTGTGATTACATTACGATTTTAGAAACTATGTTGCAGTTTTCTGAATTAAACAATGAAATCGGTTAGTCTGGTGGGGCTTAATTTTGTGGTGCTGCTTTACCTCGCTTTAATTTGCAAATACTTTTATACTTGTTGTTAAATAGATGTTTTTTAAGTGGATAATGTCCGAGATCAGCCAGCAGCTCTAAGGGAAATTAATTTGGATTCTTGCCATCTACCGGGATTCGTTTACCTCCAGTCGCTTTTACCGCATCATTGCCGTATACCTGATATTTATTTCATGTTGATCGCTCTTCTGTTGGGAAATAAAATTAAAAACATTCCAGATAATTTGAAGGTAGTATTTGTCTTATTTTATATTATTATTATTATTATTATTATTATTATTATTATTATTATTATTATTGTTATTAATTACTTAATTATTAAATGCAATAAATTATCGCTTGCTAATTTATTAACTGGACTATTGAAAATTACTAGAGGTGGCATTAATAATAATTAATTATAGTTATTAATAAATTAAGTTTTAAAAAACAATAAAACAGTTAGACTAAGAAATTAAATTGGGTTGATTTGGAAGTTATGCTAAATATTTTTTATTAAAAATTATTATCTATCTTAAAAAATTACCATTTAAAGTTGAAAATAAATTTTAATTTTATTTCAGTATTGTTATTAATTTAGTTATTAATATTTTTTTATTAAAATGTTTTTATTTTCACTGAAAATATAATTATACTATTGTTATATTAGGAAACTAATCCTAAAACTTGGCTTGAGAATATGGAAGTAAGTCAGCATGATGAAATGTTGTTTAGGTGAATTGTTTTATATGTATCCATAATTAAAAGTTAATAACTTATTTGTGGTGTGCATGTTTTAGAAACGTATTCTATAATTTTCCCAGGCCCCTTTTCACAACTTTTGTATTTGAATATTGTTTCATTAATACTATTATCATTATATGCTAACAGTTGTGGTTTTTTATTATCCTTTTAATTTAAGCTATACTGCTAATACTACTCTTGATACACTGCAGCAACGTACAATAATATGATTCATTCGATAGATAAATTATTATGATTCAGTTGTATACGATTTGTAAAGAAAATATGGTGCCTATCCGATTAAATTTATCGTTGGGGTCGTCGTAACTGGGTAAATATTATTAAGGAGTCACAGCACTAGAAAAATTAGGAGCGCTGCGTTACATCACAATTATCTTATGTATCCAGTTTTTAGCTATAACGATTATGATATTTCCTTTGGAAAACAAGCTTTTGTATTTTTCCCCTTTAAAATAACAATTTTACAACATAATACGTAATAAATCGATTTTTATATCTTTTTATTTAATTTTAAATAAATATAAATTATTATTTTACTTTTTATAAAATTAATTTAACATTAAAAACTACAAAATGCCTTTAAGCATGAATCTCTAAAAATATGTTTTTTATTATGCTTTTTTAGAAATCTTTAACGCGACTAAAATTTTTCGAAATATCTTATACGTATTTATATTTTGACAACCAATTTAATTTTCTTTATTATATATTTTCAAAGCTTTCGTAAAAACTTTTTAAAACTACTAAATGAAATAAGTTGCAATCAGGCTCTGAAAGAATCGAGTTGAGTTACACTATGATTTGATTGCGAATAGAATTTCCAATTTCATTAAAAAATTCGATACGTAATTTAATAATTACTATCAAATAAAATACAAATGAAATATAGTAAAGCGTTAATTTATTAATATGAATATAAATTTTTGATGAATTGCACGTGTAAAATGTAATTAATTTGTATCAGAAACAAAATTATTAAAGTAAAAGTATTTTCGTAGTAGAATTTTTTGTTTTTACGTTATCAACAATTTCATAAACCTAAAGTTAAATTTGGATCAAATAAGCAGGTTGGTAACTCTAATTAAATGTTATAATTTTTTTTGTGATTATTTTGATAAATTCAATTACAAAATGAAAATTATTTTTTAATTTTAATGGTCGTGGTCTTATTTGAAAGAATATGAATATAAGTAAATGCGAAATTTGACTAAGAGTTTTAAATATTTTTTTATCATGAATAACATTTGTCTGGCGAGTAATCAGTAACTTTCAATGAACACCACCAAGCTTGCGACAAAACACAATTTTTAGCTTTTTTGTTAGATAAAATATGATATAAATAATATTTTAATTTAAATCTCAATATTTTGGTTCTGTAGTGCATTATATAGTTGATATGATTGAATCGTACACTTTGAGTTCAAATGGTTAATTCGTTTAAAATAGCCTGACCTAACGGTTTAATTTATATCCTATATCAAATTCATTTGCCTCTTTCTTAATTTTAATTCTCGTATTTCTAAATTTATTCACTTATTTCCATTCGATTTAATATTTATTTTCTAGCTCAAACAATTATTACTACTACTAACTATTCTTTTCTGTTAAACTTCGAAAATTTTCCTTGAGTAGTACACATTATTCATTTAATTTTTTATTGTAATTATTGGTAGTTCAAGTTATTAGTTATTATTAGTAATTGCAATTAATTTGGATGATGGTAACCAACTCTTTTTGCTATTACATCAATTATATAAATCTGAACCACATTTTAACTTGGTATTTCGGTATTTCAGAATTTTCAAGGAAAATGATTCCGATATAAATACAGATTCGGATTCTCTGTAAACTGAATTAATTTTTCTGAATATAAATTTCATGAATAATGGCAGCGTAAAAATGATTCTTCTAAAAATATTAATTTTTTGTTATAATTTTTCTTAGAGTACTTTCTTGTGAAAAGATGACATTAGATGACAATGAATGTTCCAGAAATATTTTTTTGTAACCTGTTATATATGTACATGTATGAGAGGAAATTAAATATGCTTTTATGTACACAGGTCCCCTTTCGTAACTGATAAATCGTATAGGATTAATCAGCAACACTTTAGACAAGCTATATGCGTTTTATTTCCATTCGTGACTTCAGAATTGAATGAAGTTCTATTCGTGAATAACAACTGTTGGTTATTCATGTCCCTGTATTAACTTTTATCAATAATGCTTCTAAAATGAGGGTAATTTCAATTTAATAAATTATCTTCAACATTTTACTGTTTTACTATCCGATATTTTTCAGCGATTTTCTTTGTAATATCTGATTATTTTATTATTATGGATTTCATTTTATTTGTAAAATTTCCAAGGCCAATTTTGAAATATCTTCTGAATCAAGTCAATCTCAGGTATGCCAATTTGTATTAGGAATTGTAGAACTTTTTATTACTAATCATTATTATTACGAATAAAATAGTATAAATTGTAATTATAATTATTGGCAGTGGCGTAGTCGATATGGAACTCGGGAGGGGAGCACATGATAAATGTATTCATGGTAATGACATCCAACAATAACACAGAATATTAACATGCTAGTATAATAAAGATATTATTAAATTTCTAAATTCCTCTTTGTATCAGAATGGTTTCTGACCAGCTTTAATTTTTCTGAAAATTGTGTTAGTCAGTTAAACCAACCTGCATTATAATACACATATTGTACTTCATCATTAATATTTTGATTGAACCTTAATGTTGACTTCATATGCATTTACTGGTTCAAAACCAGTATACAAGTGTAAAGAGTTACACGAGTATAATTTTGATAATCAAATCTTCACTGACATTCAAATATATTCTTTGTATTTATTAAAAAGCTTGGCTATGAATCAGTAAATATATCGATGTTTTTGATATTCATGAATTTTCGGCACTGCCTTTGCAAGTGAATTTCGTGAATATAAAAACATTGATATATTTACTGATTCACAGTCAAGCTTTTTAATAAATACAATGTCAATAGAAAAGAAATCAGTGGTGGAATTTGAAAGCAAATTTATTTTTTATTTCCTCTTGTTGGAAAATTGAGATTTTTTTTGCATTTTCTATTATGATCATATTCACTTGAATTTTTCGAAAAAAAGTAATGGAAAATCCCTTTCAAATGTGGATAAACATCAGATACATCAACTTCATTTGCTTATTTCATTGAACAGAGACAACCCGTTCTTTTGTGACTCTGTAGTACATCTATCTGATATTAAGTTAAGAATTCGATTTGGGCCCACGCCACTTTTGCATTATTAAAAGAATAGAAATATGCGAGTTTCTCTCGGATTGTCAAATAACTCGACCATATTTGTAGTACAGTACATTTACATAAAAGCATCTTTGCTGTATTAAACTCATATTAAAATTGAAAAATCAATTATCTGTGGACACGAGATATTTGTTACTGGAGGTTAGACAATCGTAAATATGCAGTGAATATGTTTTCTGAAATAAAAGGTTACCTCATTCACAAAGGTTTCGCAACTGTTGTGTCTTTCAGAAAATGAAAGAAAATAAGAGGAAAATTGATATTTTTATGCTAAGTTGATGAAATTGAGGATGCAAATTTATAAGAAAAGGATTACTTTGGTTTGGAGCCAATGAAATCGTAATGATTTAAACTTGTAAATCATTATAATTAACAAATACATAGTCCGTTTATTTTCGTTTTTACAAAAGATCAGATATTTTATTATTATTTTATTGAACACAAATTATCGGCCTTTGTCCAAAAAAATAAGAATTTACAAATAATGAAATACTGAAATTATTTAAAATTGAAATTGGAAACATATTTTGTGCCTTCCTATAATAATTAATCATTTGAATATAGGAAATTTTGTTAGCATATTTGTTTGCTGTCACTTTTACTCGACCTGCTTATATTACAATATGCTCACATTCTTTCAGATAGATCCAGTAGTATTTTTGCGTGGGCAAATAACATGGCTCATGAAAATTAAAAGCCCATTCACTGCTAAATTTTGCATAATATATATTTGTGTTTTCCGTGCCCCCACTGAAGTGATTATCTGGCTACGCTTCTAATTATTAGTATTGTTATTAGCACGTAATTTCATGTGAAATGATTTAGTTTTAGATACTTTGTAAATTGGTAAATCATCGGCGAAATTAATTATTTCATTCAATTGATTTCTAATGATAATTTTTAATAAGCTATAGTACGAAGGTTTCAGCATGGGGTTGCCATTTCTTACATCAGACTTCATCAAAATATGACTATAATACTGGATCTGGGCTGCTGGTATCACTGTCTAACAAAATTTGATGATTTTTTACATATATCTAACATGAAGTTTTACGAAATTTTCGATAATGCACTTTCTTTCGCGTGCAGTTTTTATATAATTTGCACTTTGAGTTTTTTTGTCCCTTGACAATATCTGGTTTTTTTGAAATTTTAATATCAATTATTTTTAGGGTTGATATTTGTATATTTTAAATTTTCTGTTTTGTATAAGTTCGATACCTTTAGATAAGTTATTAAATATTAGTCATTTTGTTTTCGATAATTTATGTCTCTCTCCGATTAACATATGAGAACACAAAATTAAGAGTAAAGTAGGATGTTATTAAATTAGATTTTTTATTAATGATGATTGTATTTTGTGTTGGTTTTTATGCTTGATCATGGCTTTTCGGGCTTAAATATATTATCAATTTTAATAATTTTAGTTTTCTTATTAAATTTTTTAGGATAGGTATAATAATGTAGTTATATTTTATTTTTTTTATTTACATATAGAGTAATTTAGTCTTTTTTCAAATTTATAATTTGATTTCATTTTCGAAGCTGTTTTGTTTTTACAGTTTGCAAGAGGTTATTTATAAGAAATAAAGTTAAATTTATTTAAATGCATCTTTCCATTTTCAGGAGTATATTTATTATATTTATTTCAAATGTTTGTATTTCATGGTATGGCTTCACATTTGGAACTCTTACAGAATTTTTTTCCCCCAACAATCTTTCTCGTTATTTCGTTTAAGTATAGCTCTTCAAGTTCATTAATACAAATAAAGATATAGTAAATATGACTTTCTTTTAAAATATATAGTAGAATTTTTGGTATTTCATAAATATACAGCTACAAATTTATATAAAGATATTTAAAAATTTTAAAATGTAATATATCAATCAAATGCAAATAATAAAGTATCAAAAGAAATTAAATAAATATTAAATGCAATTCATCAGTAACTTTTATGATTCCTAGACCTCCTTTTCCTCTAGGAGCATATAATACTGCATCCATAAAGAAGGTTTTGTTAGGGAGATCTAGGGATTTTTTCTCTTTGATAATCTTTCAGATTGTTGTATCGAATTTGTCTGCATGTGTTTATGTGATTTCCTCTGCTTCTAGTTGGAACACAAACTTGGAATGGCAGAGCACATTGTAGGCTTAAATCTTTTGAATAGCTTTTAGGAGGGAGTTGAAGATGTTAGAGGTTCTTGTTTCTACTTTTCACATTTTTGGTCTCTTCAACTCTAACTCCAAAGTATGTGTATATGTTCTCATCATTGATATGTTTAATATTTTTGCTATTGATGGTAATGTTGGCCTACCATCCAATAATGTCCTTTTTATTTCTGTTATACCCACATTTTTCGGGTTTAAAAATTAGGTTTGCTAACTTGGGTTTTCCACAACTATGTTGTGGAACCATTAGAACCAGGTCATCGACGTAAGCTAGGATGCTGATCTCTTCCTCTGCTATCTCGACCCTTTTATTGCAGTTAATTGCTGTTTGAATAAGATATTCAATACAGATACTGAATATTGTCATAGACACGGGGCATTCTTGCTCGGCTCTCTTTATCTGTTTGATTTCACTAGATTGGGTGCTCCCTCTTTCATAGATGGTGAAGCTATCCTTTATAGCATACCTAAATGAGATTAATGGTATTTTTATTCATTCCCTTATTTTTGGAGTATATACCATATAGCTTCGTAAGGGATGCATAAGCCAGATCAAGGAAGACCAGATGACATTGTTGATGTTTGTATCGGATTCTGTTACTTTTCTCTTTTTGTACTTAGATTATGTAACTGTGCTCATCACATCCGTTGGCTTTGTTAACTGCCTTCTGCCATTCGGAAATTAGCTGGTTTTAATAACCTTTCATTCAGAATATTCGGTAGTTTGTGGGCATTATTGCAATGGGCCGTCAGTTACAGGGATTTTCGGTTAGGCTTCCTTTTCATAGTTTGATTATGAGTTTCCTGGAATACCTTTTCCATATTTAGGGAATTTGATGCGTTTTCATAATTCGATTGAAAACTGGTGTTAAGGTAAAAAAATCCATCCACTCTCTCCATTGTCTCAATGATATGAGATCATTTCCAGGTGCAACATCTTTGCTTTTTTATAGCATTAATGATGCATGTAGTGGTTATGGGTTTATCCGTTTCCCATTCCATCCCACTCTAATTTTTGGAGTAATGGATCTTTCGAAATAGGAGTCCACTACCGCTTTAGTCAGGTTAGTGGATGGCTCGAGTATTCTGTCTATTTCTCGGATTGCTCTTTCAGGGGTGATTGAGTATATTCTCTGTATTTGATATGAGCATTTAATGTTGGAGTAGCCTTCTTCCCTATGTTTCCTTTTGGGTTTCAGACTTTTTAGAAATAAGTGGGATTATTTTACATATATTTATACCAGCCATTCAATTTGTTAAATAATTATCCATATCACACAATATTTAACAAATTATTTTTATTATAATTAATACTTAAATTGAATAGTAAATAAAATGTGAAAAATGATAAATAAAGAATATAAATATTACTATGTAAAACTAATGTTTCAATGATGATTTACTACCTAGATCTAGGTTGTTAGCACTAACATTAGTTAGCAATGGTTGTAGTGATAATCAGTTGTGGTCTTTTGATGCTTCTGATATACATATATTTATATATCTGTTGTTTGTCTCATGTTATGTTCATGCAACTTCTTTGGTTTACATTTCATTTACCAACTTTTCAATGATCTTATCCTTCACCTAAAATGTATTTGATGAGCTTGTAATATTTTTTATAGAAACATTACATTTTATTCTATTATAAAACTAGTTAATTAAACTTGACAGTTGTAAAAAAAGTTGTTTTAATCGTTCGCAAAAGAAAATCAAAGAAATTAATATATTATTGCCATATATTATAAAAATATTTTTGAAATATCGGTAACATGTTCCACATATGGTTGATAAGTTAATCACTTATTCAAAATTCCTCATTACAATTATATATTCTCTAACCATATTTTTAGGTTTTTTAACACGTCTTTATATTTTTCTTGTATTTTTATATACTTTTTGCGGTCGGTGGTTATTTTCACTTTGTATTTCTGCAGATAATAGTTTAAATTAAGGAAAGTAGGAAGAGAATGAATGAGAATTGTTCAAAGATAGACGAATATTGTTTCAGATTGAAAAAAATACAAGTAACACAAGTCTTAATAATCAACTATCTGCAATAAAATCAGTATAACATATCCCGTTAAAGGTTATTGGGAATTTCTATTTTTTCTACGTAAGGTCACGTTGATATTTCTTTACTTAAATTAAATATGAAGTAATGGGAAGAATTTCGAAATCATTTTTGTCTATAGTTATTGAAATAATATAAAATATGTTGCCTTTACACATAAATTAATCAACAAAATTATTATACTATAATTTATTATGTATTATAAAATTGACACATCTTTTATACTGGCACTATTATTTTAAAAAAGCAACCATTTCAGTTTATTATTTTTTTTTTAATTATGTAGGACTATCTCATAAGTTTCCCAAATTTTATGATAATTTTGGCATAAAATGTTGAATGGGACAGAACAAGCATTCTAAGGTCATACGGTTTTTATTTCTTCAAAAGCCAGAAGGACCTTTTAAGTTCTCATAATTTGAAACCCAATACCCCAAATCTTTCTTATGTTATTGGCTTTAATAATATTTCCATTTATTTTCAATTCTTTATGTAGTGTAATCCTGACCATATTATTGTGAATTTATAGTTCGACTGACACTCAATTGTTCACAATAGATATTAGTTTTACTTGATTCTAGGTGAGCTTTTTCTATGACGATTCGAAGGTGAATATTTAGAAGTATATGATTTTAATAAATTGAATTATTTAAGTAATAAAAATTTTGTAATAAAAATAAATATTTAGTTTGAATTCGAATCAGTGTGTAATTTTCTTTTTGGCAATTCTTCTGAACAAAGTCAAACATCTAATAAGCAAGCATCTGGATCTGGATGGACCGCTGGACCAATTGGTGTTCTTCTAAATAGGATTGATTACCAGAATAATGCAAATAAAAAATCTAATGTGGTGAAAAAATCTGTTGAAATGTGCAGTGAAGCAGCTACCATTTTATTAACAATGATGCGTGTAATGCTAAATCAGGTAATTTGTCTGTCTATCTTATTCCTAATATAATTCACACAGAACTGTAATGAATGTGACAATGAAAACCATACTTGGATCCGAGATTATCCAATAACTTTATTGAGATTCTTTGTCTATCTTTATCATTCAAATGCTGAATTTCAATCAGTTGCTATGCAGAGTGATTTTCTCATTGGACTGACTGCAGCTATGTATCCATCAAGTGATCCTGGAATGAAGTCATCTCCCAAGAAAATTAATCTCTTTTCTCCAGAGTCAATAAGTTTTACAGAAAGTGAAGTATTACTCTGTTAATCCACTATCTTCGAGTGTTTTATTTAACTTTAGAAGTGTGGCAATGTGATAAATAGCGTTCGTATCACAGAAATGATTACATTAGAATCCTTAAATTCTTTACCGGCGAGGAAATTAATCATGGACTTCTTCAAAATGATTATAGTTGACTATTTTTCTTTACCGAAGAATTCATATCAGCATGTCATTGATATAATACTGGAGGTGGTAATTGATTTTATATATATATATACCGTATATTTTGGCGTATAAGACGACGCTTAAAGTCAAAAAATCACCCTTCAAAATTGTGGGTCATCTTATACAACCGATATAAAAGAAAGTATTACAGTACAGGTAGTTGTATTTATACTACTACAACCGATATATGATAAATCATAAAAATTTGCTCTAATTTTGTACCTCGTCTTATCTGGCGGTCGCCTTATACGCCGAAATATACGGTATATATTATTTCAAAACTATTTTTTACCACTCAAAGCTGTTTATGCACAAAGGGCTTCGTTTACTGATTGGTTATCAATTCAAATTATGTTAGTCTTTTATATGAATCGGATGTGGATTAATAATTTTAAATGACAAACAGATTTGAGAACAAAAATAGTTGGGACCTCTAATTAAGAAGAAAATTTTGTCGAGTGACAAAAAACACTTGAAAATAAAAATAAAAGCCCGAAAAATTTTTGTTACATTTCACTAATATATCAATTTAGAGCCATCATTTAAAAAATAAAAGACATCATTATTAGTTGAATTCATTTAGAATTTAACTTATCCAGATAGATCAATGTTTTCAATAACATTTCAAGAGGAAAAAAGCTGTGCCGAAAATTTCGATTAAATAGGAAGAACATTCATCTATAGTTGGAAACTTAAGGAAGTTAAATGGAATTCTAAATGAAAAAAAAACTTAAAACCCCTATAAAAGAATAAATGATTTTACAGCTGCTTCAAAAGTAACGCACAATGTAGATTAATTTTAGTATTAAAAAGAGGTGGTCAATTAACTCTTATCAGGTGGACTTTGATGATATACTGCCGCCTACATGTAAACTCATATATCCATGATTCGCATGGATTGAGGACTATTTAAGTTGGTATTATAGTTACGGAGGAAAGAATAATAGATTAAATTGTGTGCAAATCAGACGTTGATAAAGATCTCACCCTGAGTTTGCAAATATGATCGATTTCCTTCCAATTTTTGAATTTTCAAGGGTTTTAAATAGTTAATTGCTACCTAAGTTCCATTTATCACAAAGTTTAATAATTTATTTTTGCATTCTTACGTAACTTATGTAACCCATTTTGTTCTCCGTAATATTACATAATCAGAAATAATGCCAATATAAAACCTTCACTGCTGTAAAATATATATTTATAAGCTGCCTCTAACTGTAACTATTTCTTTGATATTTTATTTGTTTATCTATATAATTTATTGCTTTTATCACTGGTGTTGAATTCTTCTGGAGATATAGTTATTAACTATTCGATAATCAATATCAGAGGAAATCTGTTGATAAATTCTAATTGATGATTTATTATGATTGTGCCAGCATCTTAAAAATGACACACAAGAGAAGTCACCGCCCCATATAGTAGCTTGCTATTATATTTTCTTATTAATTAATTAATGCATTTGTTTATTTTATTAATAAATGTTTTGACTGTTTCCTCTTATTGATACTTTATGTAATATAATTTTTCATTAAACCCATTTATTAAATTTCAAAGGAAGCAATTTTTACTGAATTTTCTAATCATCCTCTTACTTTGCTGTTGACATAATTGTGAATTTTCTCTCTCTGAATAATTCTCATTGAGAAATTATTCTCCCACCTTTTTATTTTACATTAACTTCCATTATTTTATGTTATTGATTTTAGTGTGACATTGAAAACACGACGCAAGATCATATGAAACAATTCCAAACAGTTTTTATGAATAGTTTAGCGGAACATTTTATGGCTGTGGATATTTTGAGTGGACAAAATCTACCTCTTCCTCCTGGAGGAAGTTACGCTAATATTCCAAATAATATATATTACTTTTTCAGTCGAGTTGTTGATAAAGTCTGGCAAGTATGAAAAATAAACCGTGTGATTAAGATTTATGATATTGTTATTGAAGGAAAACTATGTAGATGATCCCGATGTTGTCATTTCATTCTTATGTCGTCTGATTTCTCAGGGAAGAAAAAGACAAATCACTCAAGAATCATTGTATCGATCATTCAACCGATTGATTCTTTTCCGATTATCGAGACGAATAGCGGAACTTAAAAATAAAAAATTAATTCTTAAGACACTACAAAAGTTGTTGAAAAAAAGTGGTAATATATTTTTTGTCAAATTATATTTGAAATAATTTTTCTAATAAATAATTATTCATTGAATTTTAATGCTTGGTTCGCATATACTATATAAAATCTAGTGTTCCAATTAACGTGACTCGAATCTTATTTGATAAATAAAATGCAAATAAAACATTAGTTCGTATATTAAATATATATAAAAATGATTCTAAGAAATTCTTTTTAATATTTGATTATACAGTGAAACCCCGCATATAACGAATAGGTCGGGACCGGTGAAAACTCCCCCCGTATAACGAAAAATTCGTTATACAAAGGAAGCAAAAAAATAAAATTAAACATTAAAGCAAATTTATTTATTAATTTCATCATTAAATAGATTTTCCAACTCGAACACTTTCATGGATAAAGCAGGCGCAAGAGAATATAATTTTTCTTTAATATCAACTATTTTTTTAAAGTTCTTTTAGTTCAGATATTCTTTCGGGTTCAACTGGCTGAATTGGTTCGTTTGCTTTTTAAAGCGCACGATCTGCTATTTCATATTGCACTGAGCTAAAGATGATTACATAAATTTTTCTAGCTCACCATGTGTAATATTTGCTACTTTTCTTTTGGTTTTGGGATTTAAGCTTTTCATCATCTCATATTCCTCATTATTTGTTTTTAAAATGCCACTTAAAGTTGATCCTGATATACCGTGATCAGTTTTAATGGTGGCTTATTTTAATACCTTTCTTATAGGAATCGATTATTTGAATTTTTTTACTCAACGTCTATTAATTTTCTTTTTCTTCTAGAATTCATTCGTTAACTGGAGGTCAATTTTTAAATACTAATAATTTCCAATAGATTTTTAAAAAATAGGAACTATTTGTTGTGTTGAGGGAACACGAAAAAATATAAATAACCTGAATGGATTAATAATTTAATAACAATACAAACCTAAACTCAAATATTACAGGCAAAAGATTAAAACACTATGTAATTTAATTTAATGTTTATAATAACTTTTTTATGCCTTTTTTATCATTTTTAGTTCAAGTTTATTGTCTTAAAAAATTTTTCTTCGTTAACTAGAAAAATTCCTTATTTGTGGGGAACGTTAACTGGGGGTTTTACTGTATATATAATGCTAAAGTTTGTTGTAAATTATGCAATAAATTATTATCCAAATGTTGATGGATCTATAGGTGCAATATCGAGACATCTGAATATTATCCATGGAATCTATTTAAGAAAATCGGCAGATAATAAAAGCCATAAATAGCGACGAATTTTATTATTTGCAAAAGTTTAGAAGAAATTGTCTACGTTGGCAGGTGTGAATCAGTCAGAGACATTACAAAATTGGAATTCATCAAAGAATCAATAGGAAAGTGTACCAAAAAATGACCCTGTTTAATGAACCTAGTAAATAAACACTACATTGTTAAAGAAACAGAAATAATTCATAAGCTCCAAGAGAAAAAACAAAAGATTCAGCATTACTCTTGATGAATTGACCAGTAGGAGGACGAAAATATACAAGTGATGGCACCAAGGTTATGGTAAAGTCTGACGGACTCTGCAAGAGCTTTGATCGTTTCTACCAATTCTTTCACCAAAATAAGGATAAAATTTTCTGATTAATTTCCAAATTCATTGCTATTGTTGATAATCTTATTACCTACAACCAAAAAATAAATGTATTTGTGTGAAAGGCTCTATAATAAATATTTGACTGAATTTATTAATTTGATAAAAATTTAATCGAATTTGAAGGCTTCGGTGGACCTTATTCTCCCGAGTTTTCGAAAACCGTAATACATACGTATCAACAAATTTACATGTAGTTTTATATACAAGATTGATTTAGAGATTGTAGACTTGATCCTAAATAAATTGATTGTAGAAATAACTGATTATGGCAGTGGGATTTTCAATTCAGCTAATTCTGATTGTGAATTTGTAGTTTGTCTTGTACATTTACTGATCCAGTTGATTAATGGCATAAACATTGTCGGCTATTCCACTTGGTATAATCCTGACTCAATATCCACTGAAAATATCAAAGACAATGAAAATCAAATGAAATACCTGAAATTAAATGAGCAAATACGTTCAAATGCTGAATCTTTATGGCAGGAAATTTCCACAAATAAAAAACAGGTTATTAAATAATATTATATATCCTCATTTTATTTTTAATTCGAAGTGATAAAATCTTAATTAGTCTCATTTCATGTGAGACAAACTAACATTTTTTTTATCATTTAGTTGCTGGAAGAAGCTTTTAAAATTCAATTGCCCTTGAATTTTCTGTCGATTTCTCCAAATATTGAACAGATTTGTCTAAAAACGTGGAATAGTTACATTGAAAGTGAAAATATTGGCACTGCATCTAGTCATTGGGGTCGAATCTCACTAAATATACCTTTGTCTGGAGGAAAGGACTCCTCAACAAATACAAGCTCAAATGTATCCCAAAGTTTACAACATCAAATCTCTGTCAAACTAAATCGAATGTCAAGAAATAGCGTCCTTGGTAGACTGAGTAGTTCAGCTTCCATGACCACGGCGTCTGGATCGGGAAGTTTTCCCTCTAGTATTGGCGCGTCACGACTTCTAAATCATGTTTCCCTTGAAGTAGAAAATATCTATCAGTGTTATTGTTTTTACCCATATTTAGGAAGCCAGACTTTGGATTCCGCCTCATATATCTGTTGTTAAAGAATTAATGGATTATCACAAAAATGTTTTTCTAAAAGTAATTTTTAATATTCAATTAATCTGCATTAAATTATTTATTTATAATTCAATTAAATAGCTACTTATAGAATCAAAGCTTTCCTTTTGAAATAAGATAATTTTCTGAACATGATACATAGACGAGTCTTCACGGTTTCTATAAACTCTATCTAATCACATTCAAACTACACTAACACAAACATGCAATTCATTACCGATACCATAATAAGTTACAACCAAGCCCCTGGCGCATAGTTTGGCAATTATAAGAATCTGCATAATGGTCAAATATTTCCTTGGGAAAATCATTTCGAATATAATGCAAAATCGCTCTGCTAATAATGCAATGAAATAGAAACAGAGGAAACTGCTCTGGTGCAAAGAGTAAACTTCAATATACACTTTCTTCAGAATCAATACTCCAAAAGGTTTGTTAGTAGTGCTCCAACGGATGTAACAATCAATTGCATAATTTTATTTATTCATATAATATAACAAATTTAGATAACACAATAAAAATCTTCTTTGCAGAAAGTGAGGAATAATTTGGATTATTGCTTTTCTGCGATAATATTCTGATTTTAACCATTTCTTCAAATTTAAATTTCTACTTTATTGCACAAAATGTTTACAATTATAAAATCTTTATTTTTACATTAATTACTCTTGGCATAAGTCCTTGATTCTCAAAGCGTGTTCCGCGATGAACTTTTAAGTGTTCCACGAAAATATCAAATGTACAATTAAAAGTATTGTAATTTTAATTGTGTTTTCAATAAATATATTTGCATCAATCAATATCGATACATATTTTATTTATATATATATATATATATATATATATAATAATGTTCGCAAAAACACTCCATTAATATAGAGCAAAAAAGAAACGGAATCGTGTCGCAGCGTGCGATTGGCAACCCCTGCTTCCAAATGCTACTTTTAGAAAATAATATATATATATATATATATATATATATATATATATATTATATATATATATATATATATATATATATATATATATATATATATATATATATATATATATATATATATATATATATATATATATATATATATATATATTATTTTCTAAAAGTAGCATTTGGAAGCAGGGGTTGCCAATCGCACGCTGCGACACGATTCCGTTTCTTTTTTGCTCTTTATTAATGGAGTGTTTTTGCGAACATTATTCTTTTTTATTGCTCTTTGGTTTCAAAAAACTTACCAACCCGTGCCCCCTGTTTTAGAGTTAATGATGTATTGTAGATGTCCCGCCTAAAAATAAATCCGAGTTCAGTGTTCCCCGACTTTAAAAAGTTTGAGAACCAAGGCTCTAAGTAATGAAAATATCAAATCTTTTCTGAGTGTACAGTGTTGCTAATTACATATTCTTTCAGTAGAGTTTTTATTCGGGTTTATAGTACCCATATTTTAATTAAAATATCAAGTGTTGTGGTGTCAATTGATCCCAGGAAGCCAATGATACAAGTAAACTTTTCAATTTTATAGTCACTAATTTGAAATATTTTTCAAAATGTTTATTTGTTTGTCTTCCCAAAGTTGTAGATTGAATTTTATAGAAATTTTCATTTTAAAATATACAAATCATTTAAAAATTAAATATTGTTCACTTTTTTATATGGAAAATATAATATAAAACATTTCTGCACTTTTGAAGGTTAAACTTCTAAAATTCCCAACATTGGATGTCTTTCATTGTGACTGACTGTCTTTGGAATTTGTTTACTTGATGCTGTTATTTTTTGAAAAAAGTGTTTATCTTGATGCAAATTAGATGGGGAAATTCAAGACTGAATGAACACATCATAAAACCAAAACATAAGAAAGTCATATGAACCTATATATTCACGAAGCAAGACGAGTTTAGAAATTAGTTTAGCGATTAGCTTGTGAAATAATTTTTATTGAAAAAACATTTCATCAATCAACATTCAACTAGTATTGAATTACTTAGTCTTTCTAATTTCCAGTTTCTTTTTTTGATATTATTTTTGTTTATTTGAGAAAGTAAATTTAATCTGCTGAAAATTCGTATTAAATAAAGGAAATGGTATCAAAGAATTGCATTATTTTCGATTTATTGGGATTAATTAAGATAAAAATATTCCCGCTATCTTCTCAACCAAACAGTATAATAAAAATACTGATGCACCAAAAATGAACTTTGTCATGCTGACTGAGTGCCTGTTGAAACGTGAATTCAACGCTGAAACGAGTCCTGATTAGACATTTCCTTGTGTTCGTAACATCAAATTCAAAAAATTATTGCAGTGCTCCAGATTCAGAAGGTAAACAGTTTCACAAAGAAACTAGATACTGTGATGTGGGTTTTTGCAGCATAATGTTTTGGTATTTACTACGCGATTTATAATCCTATAACACGGTAGATAGGTTCCAAGACAACGGCGTGTTATGTGAAACCGTGTTATATGGGACCCAGGGCCAATATAAAAAGGAGTTAGGTTCCAAAAATTAAAATATATACACATATTTTTTAAAGTACATAGAAATAACTTCAATTTTGAAACCGTGTCATAGGAGGGTCACCTGTATTGAAAAAAGAAGCATGTCTTTACATTTTAGGTCCTGAATTTTCAGTTATATTACAGTTTTATTCTAAATTGCTTGTGCAATTATGAAAATATTAAACCGAAATATCATTTTTTTCAAACACCTATATAAACTGAACCATATTTTTGAACAAAATACTGCTTTATTTTAAAATAACAGCATTACCAATAAAATTAATGGAAAAAATACACTGTTTCCAAAATAAATTTTTTCTATTTTCTACTGTCAAATGGAATTTTTTTTATTTCATAAAAATAATTTCAATTAATGGCTCTGTAATTTTTTAATATATGCTTCGAGTGAGGATAATCAATAATTTTCAGATTAATTCAATTAATAGTACTAATTTTTATAATATGGATTATATTTCTAGAAAGAATCATTTATGATGCATTACCTGGAATCAAAATGGAAATCTGTTGAATCCGAATTGAATCGTGAAAGAGGCTTGTGGGGACCGATGTTTGGTAGTTGCCTGGATAAATGGATGCTTGACTCTGCAGAAGGACCTAGTCGAATGCGAAAGAAAATGATTCCAAATGAATTCTTTTATCAACATTATCCATATAGGCCGTATCATAGATCCCCATGTGATAATAATGAAAATCACTGCCAGGTATATCAGAATATTAATCATTTGACACATATCTATTGATTTGCTTGGAAATTGTGTAGATTAAAAAATTTAAAGTTGCCACTAGTGTGGATGGTGAACTTTACTATTACTTTTCCATGTCGAGATCTATTTTAAAAGTAGATGAATATCAAGAATTGTCGCCGGCTTTGGATATGAATGATTCAAATAATCCTAAAACCGCAGAAGTGAACATTAATTGTTCAAATGAAGATCCGGAAGGTATTGGATGGATTTAGCTGTTTAATTTAGGTTTTTATCGTTTTTCTATCAGAATCTCTCAGAAATACGGAATCTTTACTCAGAGGTAGAAAGGCAAGCGTTGACATTTTAGATATTTCTATTCCAATGAAAGGCGACAATAAAATCGATGATGATTGGCAAGATACTAAATACAAATCGGAAGATATTGTTGATCAAGAAGATGAGGAAACGTTTAATAAGGATAATATGTTTTCAGATACTGTTGAGGATTCCGATTTCCCTCTAGATACAGAAAAAACATCGATTAGCGATGGAAAATTAAAAAGTTTGTGAACTACATTTTATAAAATATTTGCAAATATGCAAAATAATATACATAATAATTAAATATATTAATAGTTATTCATCACATTTTAATTGCGATTCAAGATACATTAATATTAACCATGTTAATCCATGTAGGATCAGGTGTTTCTATACTGATCATCAAATGTTTTAGCAAGTGTTTTTTTTTGTTTACATGAACTATAATTTTTTTGGACATTATATTTTAATTATGCATTATGAAGTGTTTTGATGAATAAAAGTAAGATTTCATATCAGTTAATTAGCAATGACGGGTAGCAAAAATATATAAAATGGGAATTTAAACTCTCAATTTAAATATATTTTATATTAAAAATGTTATACAACAAAGTTAAAAATGCAATTAAATTATTTGAATATTAATTCAGTCAGATTCGTGTCTGAGCAATTCATATAATAGCATAATTCACCTTTTATCAAGTTTTTACGAAACACACAAACAAGTTTGCTTTATCGCAAGAATTTTTCACCAATATGAAATTGATTCGCTTATTAGTAATATCAAGTGGGCATGTGAGCATGCAAAATTTTGAGGCATGTTCCTGATGCTTTTACCGTCCATTTCCGTTCTGTGGAAAAATTACTAGCTCAACTTTCTTCTACAAATAAGCAACAAACTACAATCACTGAATTTTTTAATTTATGACCGGTATTCCATACACTTGTTAATTGTTGTTAACATTTTGTTTATTTTATTCTTTCTTATCAGATTTCTATGAATCATCTTATTCATGAAATATATCTCCGATTTAATATCTAAACTTTCGCAAATCTTATGGGAGATATCTTTATTTTTCATAAAGAGAATGGTTCATTTAAGTTTTTGTTTTTTTATATATACTGTTATTCAATGACTCAAGTCTCATGAGCACTAATCACACTAATTGTTGTAAATCAATTTTCTGATACTTTGAGAATCCAAAGTTCGAAGTGTGAATTAATAAATAATTTAATAACAAGTTTTTTTCTGACATTTTCCGAGTTGCTAATATGCAAATTCTACTGTACTTTTAATTATTTAACTTTATTATTAAAGTGCCGAGTAGGACTGTTCTTAGACACAATCTCTTTCAATTTTGCAATGTTTACAGGGTTTTTCACTTCTTTGACTATCAAAAACGCTTGTTCTACCGTATGAAAACTACCGAATCCAGTTAAATATTGTCAATCTGTTGAATAATTTCATTCTTTAAAATTACAACCGAATTACGCTTCTAAATTCCATTGCATCAAACATTTACTTTGTTCTAACTATGTTATTTTCATGTGAGCCTAAGGACATTTTAGCCTTAACACATATACATTGAATTCGGAAAAATATTCAAGATTAAGGACATTAGTATTAACATTATAACTGTGATTTTGCACAAAATAGTTTTATTAATAAATCACCTATTATAGATAGATTGTTAGTCAACTTATGAAAGGTTGTAATAGAGAATTTAATGCAAAAAAAGATTTGACCATGATCCTTAGTTTAACGCACTTCTGTCTTTGCATCTGTGAGGAACCTCTTTTAATTTTCTAATCGTTTGATTACATTTACTCAATTAGCGACGCCTAGAAATTTTCTATTGAATATATTTAAGTTACATTTGAAACAGATATTGGCCTCATGCTAAGTAGTAAATGTATATTTTGCATAGTAGCAAAAGTTATTATCAAATCAGAAAATGTATACTCACTATACCTTCGTTTGTATTGCTTGAAATATGTTGTAGCATTAAGCACACTTTTTAATGACAGATTTATCGCGGGTGAGAATTACCATACTGGGAACGACTTTGAGTAGAAATTTCACATTTCTTTAATGATTTAAGTAGAAGTATTTGTTTTCCTGTGGATTAAATGAGCAGAAGTTATATTAAAAGTCATCATCTATCACGATTTCAATTGGATTCGTTGTCAAATTTTCTTACTTAGTTATCTTAGTCTTCTGTACAGATATCTGTTTAATTGTTTTTGAGGAACGTTGGCGTTTCATTCAATTTCTAGTGCTATATTTTGTGGATTTGTATAAAATTTATATTTATATAAATGACTTCAAATGAAATTTTCCTAATGAGAGAAGTCAAAATTGTAAATAATTATGTAACTATGTTTTCATTAATAAAATTGCACGGAACAATTTCTTTTAAAGATCCTCATGCTCATTTATATTTGATCGTAATCATAATTATAAATTGAATTGGTTTCGTGGGATATTATTAGTGGTATTCAAAATGTTGTCAAATATAATTAATGTTATATTTTCAGAATTAAATTCCGAACAATCTTTGGATTCATCAGCAACTCTGCCGAATCCATCAGCTCAATTACAAGAATCAATAAAAAAACAATCTAGTATTTCGACTCAATGGGATAATCAGGTTGCGATCGAACATATGATAGGATCTGATGAGAAAATTCATTTTATGTTTCGATGTGCACGAATTCAAGGTCTGGACGTCCATGAAGGTCTTCTATTATTCGGACAAAGCTATTTTTATATTATCGATGGATTTACTTTGTTGAAAACAAGAGAAATAGTTGAAATAAACAATATACCTATTGATGTACATGAACCCATTGTTCCGTCAACTCCAACTGTCAATACTTTCAATCACCGAAGAAAAATGTAAACCTAGGAAATTTTGAATGGATATTTATTTTTTAAAAAATACTCTAGGAGTGACAAGTTCTCTTTTGGTGAAATCAGAGAGGTCCATAAACGACGATATTTATTACAGCCGATTGCGATTGAAGTATTTTTAGCAGATGGGAGAAATTTTTTGCTAGCATTTCCAAAGAAAATGCAAAATAAAATTTATGCCAAGTAATTGATAAATTATTATATAATAATATGTTACGCTACGATTATATTTATTTCTATGAATATATCTTCAATTTTATCAATTAATTCCCTAGTTCTGAACTTCGATTATATTTGCTCCTCGAATCAATTGAATGTGCTTTGGGAATTATTTCTTAATGGATTTATTTTAATAAATTATTAAATAGTTTAAATACATTAAAAAGAGGTAAAAACAAAAAATAATTACAACTCAGTTAACCCCTTTACCGGTAGACCCGAGGATACTCGTTTTATATATTTGAAAGCGTACTGCAGCACGATAGACCCGAGTATACTCGACTAAACGTAAATACGTCGTTCTGGGTCATTTAGAAACATCAAGCCATAATAACCATGCACTCTACTACAACTCTAGCCCTGCTGAGGGCAAGAATGTATGGCAGGGCTAAACAAAAAAAAATTATACAAAAAACATTTCCCATGAAATCTCAGAAAACGTTTCAAACCTCAATGTAGCTGTATTACCCCATCGCTATAGGCTTAATCATCACAACAACTATTATTATGCTGTTCTAGTGTGTCAGATAAATAAAATTGAAGACAATACAAAAAAAATTCTTACAAAAGGTTGGAGCAAAAGACACAAAAACTTGCAAAGCAATTGTTCATCTTATTCAGTACCTTGTTATCCACTACTCATTACTTTACAACAATACTAAAAACTGCTTTATTTGTTATTAATTAGTTAACTGTTATTCGTTATTAGTTGTTCGTTATTGTTGATAAAGATGTTTGAAAAATAATTAAAAGATTAATTTTTTTATAGTAGCAAATAAAGTCGCCAATTAAGGGTCGATTTCAGAAAAAGAAGTTGACGGTAAAGGGATTAAATTAGAATTATATAGTATGATTTAAATAACTTATGGTTATTTTACAAATGTACTAAGACCTAGCTCAATAATGCTTAAAACGTTGCATATATCAAAGAGCCCTACAGAATCAAGAAATAGGATAAAAAAAAAGAAAAAGCAACTTCATTATCTGTAAATTTTGCTGCCATTCTTAAATGGTCTGTATTTAGAAATAATAATTTAAATTTTTTGTATTTTTGTAAAAATTTCCTCGTGATTCTAATTCGATGAACCTGATTTTTATAGATTTTGATTCGCTTAATCCTAAATTACTGAATGTTCTTAAATTCTAGTTCAAAATATCATTACTTGCAATTTATAAATCGTTAATCTTGGCCAATTTTCATCATGTACCAGCTTTTTCGAAATTCGGATTTATTTTACAGTAATGGTTTGCAATCTAACAAAATTAAGCGACATTAATTTTTATTAATATTAATATTATTTAAAATAATTTTTCTTGTAATATTCATCATTTTTATGAACTTGAATCAATTATTTTCTTAAGATTTAGTCAAGTTGCATCCTCATTGACTCTAAATGCTCAACATAGCATTTCTGGTCAGAAACAAAACTCCAAAATCGAATCTGGGTAATTCCAAATTAATTTCTTATATATTACTTATCTAATAATAGAAGCTCTAGTATATTCAGTAACTTTATGGGCGAAAAATCTGTAACTCAGCGATGGGAGGTATTTTTTAATACTTTCTACCATTAATTAGTAATTTATCGATGTTATTTACTATATAGTGTGAATTTTATTATTTATTTAAATTCTTTTTTATTAATATTAATTTTTAAATGTTTTCATTTGATTAATTAATTACTTAATCTAATTTATTACATTTTATTAATTAGATGTTTATTATTTTAAGGCAATAATAATAAATAAATTCAATTGTAATGATTTATATGTGTAAAACTAATCTTTTTAGTAAACTTCTCAAATTAAAATAAAATTTCAAATACCAGAAGAGGTTCTAAACCTTTGTTGATTGTTAATTAAAAAGTATAAAAAATGTTTTCATTTATTTTAAAAACAAACTCATAATCATAATTGTACATTAACTCGGAATGGTATATTCTATAATTAATATTAAAAAATAACAAATAATTCTCAAATGAAATAATTATTTTAAAATAAAATTTCAACTGTGGAAATTATTACATATTCAAAAAATTGTTCTAAAGTTGTTTATAATAATGATAACTAAATAATCGTTTCTCCGATAAAAATATGGTTTATTATTCACGGAAATCGCAAAAAGTTACATTGTTTTGCACTGAAGTGCAGAAATGTAGTTTAGTGCAGATTATTTGTAATTATCTTACATAGGATACATCACTCTGATTAAGAATCGCTTTATTTAGAAGTTTAACATGTACAATAATTGAATTTAGACATTTTGATGAATGAAATAAAACGATATCCCACGAGAAAATTTTGAAGTTCTTAGATGTGATAAAGTAATATTTGATAAATTACAAATTTAGAATTTTTTAAAAGTTTATTTTTGTTAATATTTTATAAAATGTATTCGTTTTAACCAAATATGTCTTATAAAACAAATATTCCAACAATAATTTTTTTCTGTGCTCCTTGTGGATGGATATGATCTAAGTTTCTGCTTATAGTTATTTGCATTCGTATTCTCATTCTGTGCGTTTTGACATTCACATTTCACAAGAACTATTCAAATTTATTACAAGATTTTATTAATATTAATCTAAGTATAATATTATGACCACGAATTTGACTTGAATTTTTTTGAATGGAATTCCTTTTGTAGAAAGGCGAAATCAGCAACTTTCAATATTTGATGTATTTGAATACTTTGGCCGGTAGATCGTATAATGATTTAATGCAATATCCGGTTTTCCCCTGGATTTTAGCTGATTATGAAAGTGAAACCCTAGATTTGACTTCGCCTTCTACTTTTCGGCAATTAGACAAACCAATGGGAGCTCAAAGTGAGAATCGATTACATCAATTTGAAAAAAGGTATCGAGAATGGGATGATCCGAGTGGCGAAACACCTCCATATCATTATGGCACTCATTATTCATCGGCAATGATTGTCGCATTTTATCTCGTTCGGATGGAACCCTTTACACAACATTTCCTGAAATTACAAGTTTTACTTTAGAGTTTTATAGTTTTCCATTTATACATAAAATAGGGTGGTCATTTCGATCTAGCCGATCGTATGTTCCATTCTATTAAAGATACATGGGATAGCGCTAGTCAACATAACATGGCCGATATTAAGGAACTGATTCCTGAATTTTTCTATCTTCCAAATTTCTTAAATAATACCAACAAATTTGATTTGGGATATAAACAAAACGGAGTTGTGCTCGGTGATATCTTGTTGCCTCCGTGGGCTAAAGGAGATTCGAGAGAATTTATTCGAGCTCATAGAGAAGTTGATTATTTGAAAGAAATTGCTATATTTATTTTCGTTAAATAGGCATTAGAGTGCGATTACGTTTCAGCTCATTTAAATGAATGGATTGATTTGATATTTGGTTATAAACAGCTTGGTGATGCTGCAGTTGAAGCTGTGAATGTATTCCATCATTTATTCTACGAGGGAAATGTAGACATCTATTCAATTGATGATCCTTTGAAAAGATCTGCTGTTATTGGTTTCATAAATAATTTCGGTCAAATACCAAAACAACTATTCAAAAAACCCCATCCAACTAAACGACTGCTTATTCCTCACCCTATGTCAATAATTAACAAACAGATGGATCCAATGGCTCCTATGGCCAGTAGTGCGCCGGCGGAACGGTTATTTTATCATAATTTGGATAATATGGAACCTTCGTTGCAACCGGTGAAAGAATTGAAAAATGCTGTCGGTCAAATAATTCAGGCTGATCTAAATGGGATTAATTCAAATGCAGTTGGTTCTGTACCGAGTTCAGTTCTTGCTGTTGAACAAAACAAGTGTCTTATTCCTCCATTATACACTCGCTATGTGGCGTGGGGATTTTCTGATGGTAGCTTGAGGATCGGCAATTACGATTCAGATAAATTAATCAAAGTTTATGAAATGCCAGATCCTTATGGAGACATAATGTGTGTCCTTTGTCTGAATGAACGCGTTTTGATCACCGGTGGCTTTAGTACGGTATGAATTTTTCAATTTTATTAATGTGTAAAGTTGAATTTCTTTTTCAATATTGTATATGATATGCTATTTTATTTTCTCTAAATCAGTGCTATTCAATACATAGTTGTACACAATTTAATAATTGTTATTAGAACTTCTAAAATTTCGAATATCGAATAAAAATTTCCCAAAATATTCGAATTCTGTTTTTCAGTAAAAGCAATTTTAACTAATATCATAACATCAACAAGATTTCGGAATGCAAAAATGTCATTTTCTTGAGATGGATCTAAATGCAACTCGACTAAGGATTTATTAACACATTCTGACAATCAAAGAATTCCACCGACTTTTAATGAACACTAGAATCTCGCATATCGATCAAAAATCGTTTCTCCGATAAAAATATGTTAAAATATGGTTTATTATTCACGGAAATCGCAAAAAGTTACATTGTTTTGCACTGAAGTGCAGAAATGTAGTTTAGTGCAGATTATTTGTAATTATCTTACATAGGATACATCACTCTGATTAAGAATCGCTTTATTTAGAAGTTTAACATGTAAAATAATTGAATTTAGACATTTTGATGAATGAAATAAAACGATATCCCACGAGAAAATTTTGAAGTTCTTAGATGTGATAAAGTAATATTTGATAAATTACAAATTTAGAATTACTTTGTAAAAAACGGCCCTCTTAACGCTCGCCTTTTTGAATAACCAGTGACGAGGAAAATGCTGGTAACTCCAGCTGATCGCACTCAGATACCAATACACTCAGATACCAGTCCTTGCTTTGGTTGTAATCATGCAGTTTTATAACCCTTGCAAGAACGTCCCCGGACAAACAACCTCAAAATGATAACCATAAAAATATAAACATAACCCTAGAAGTGGATCTCGAAAATCATTGAGAAGCAGGAATGATGTGTAGGCTTGGTTCATCTAGCACATAAATACAATTAGTTCACATCAACGATTACCACTATCTTCAAGAACAGGGAGTGACAAGAATATCTACACAGTGACGATGTTGAAAGATTTCTTCTTTTATGAATAAACAAAACATTATTTGTGAGACGTAATTGATTTTCATTGACCTCGTTATGAAAATACCAGCATCATTAACAGGCGAAGAGGAACACATGGGTGATTCGAGAAATTTCAGAGAAAGACCGACATCCACAGCGTTGTGAGGTACGCAAATCATAAACTCGGACACAAAGCCACAGAGAACTTCAATCTTTTTTATTATTATTTTTGGCATAAAATGTGATATTATATTTAACATTGTTCATATGGAAAAACTGTTTCACGAGTAAGAATCTGGAACGAATTATACTCGTTAAGTGAGGTTCCTCTATATAATTCAAGTTATTTTATGTTAATTTTATTTCAAATTATAGATTAATATTTTGTTATATAAAAAATGAAAGAAAGATAATGACAATTGAAGACAATAGTGAAAAAGATTAAAGATTTTGCTTAGATTTTCCTTCCATTTTGACTGATATTTTATTGTCCAATAAAATGCTTTTTCGCCGTTCTCTTGCATACTCTTATAACATCTGTTAGAATAAATTAAGTCTAACCATAAATTTTTGAGCTGTTTAATATTTTAAAAGAAAGGGTTATTTATTTACAAATGCGACTTTCCTTATTTCGATTCCTGACATTTTCAATAAATAGGCCTTGATCTAAAGCTTGAGATACTAACTGGTAGGCCATTAATCTATTTCATTTGCTGAGGCATGCTTGTCGTATTTTTTTAATCCAATTTATTGTTCTTTATTAGTCGCTTATTGCTTTCTCTGAATAATAAATTAATGGATTTGATGAAATACAAAATAATTGATGTTTTATTATCGTAATTTATTTGTTTAAGGTCGTACGTGTTTGGAATATGTCGGCTAATACCAGTAAACCAACAGCGTCTGGCAGCGCTGGGTTGCGCTTGGCTGGTGGTTTAGCGCCAGCGTTGAGTTTGCAAGCAAATCTATATGGTCATATTGAAGCTGTTACTTGCTTAGCTGTCGCAGCATCTTATAATCTCTTAGTATCCGGTAGTCGTGATCGTACGTGTATAATGTGGGACCTTGGCCGGATGTGTTATTTGAGACAATTGAGTGGTCATGCAGCTCCAGTGGCAGCGGTATGTATTAGTGAAGTTTCTGGAATGGTAGCTAGCTGTGCAGGAACCTATTTGCATTTGTGGAGTATAGATGGTGAAGAACTTGCATCGGTTAATACTGCTACGGGTCGAAGCAAACAAATTCTTACTGTTACAATGAGCACTGTAAGTAATTCAATATTTTTTTAGTTGATAATTGATATTTTTAATTATTTATCAGTTGCTTTACAATAAATTTACGAATTTTAGAGGTTAAAGATAAAATTTATCGATTTTTAATTACTATTTATTTTTATTCACTTTTTTATTTGATTTACTTTCAATTGTTGCTTACCGGAGCACTTTACATTGTTAATGTCTTAAGATGATGGATTGGGATCCTGGAAATGTCGTCATAACCGGAGGAACGGATGGTGTAGTGCGAATGTGGAGCCTTGAATATGTTCAAGTTCCAATTTCAACCTCATTTGGTTCAGCTGATCTCAGTGAACCCCAAGCGGTGTGTTTGCAGCCTGGTTTTGAATCAGTGTCTTCAGTTTGTGAAAGCTCAAATTTGGAAGAAGACGAATATGATCATGAAGAAGTAGATTGTCAATAAATCCTAAAGGAAATATTAATAAATTAATAGGTCTGGCAATCCTCAAAATCCGTTGAAAATAAATCTCAAACTGCTACCTTGACTAGGTCTAACATGGCAAATAGCATTGATAATAAGGATAAGTCTTCTGATGAGCTTGAAGAAGAATATGTAGTTATTGGTTCAAATGAGATTAGTTATGATCTAGTCAACAAATCCGTATTGTCTAAAGATGGTAAATATTTAAATTCATATTGTATAAATACTCAGTTTTCCCTGTTGATCTGATTAAATATATTTTCCCCTCGCTAGTCTCAATAAGTGAATAAGTGAAAGCGCAATATTTTTTTAAATTGATAAATTGGCAAAGCTATGAAACGTTCGTAAATTGCGTAACTCTATTGGGCGAGTGGCTGAGTTTGAGAATTTGTATAAATTTTATTATGTAATACAGATTAATTTTTTAATATGAATGACTTCACAGAAATTTTTTTTGGCTATTAACATTTATGACAAAACAAAAAGCAAAATATTCAACGTTTAAACTCCGACGAGATTTATTTGAACTTCTTTTCTAAGCGTAAAATTTTTATTTTGTTTGAAAATTGTGTTTTGAGTCGAAAGAAAACAAATTCAGCATTGGTTGACGGAAATGAATAAATAAGTAATTTGAATAGATAAAAAAGATATTTATAATATCTGTTTTGCAATGAATATTTAAATACAGTTCTAATGAGATGGATCTCTTTATTTGTATATTCAAAATTGCAAAATAGTTTGATTCTTATTTACAGAATAGTTTATTAAGCCACAGAATAATTAAAATAAAATGGCTGGTATATTTTCTTGACATAAATCAATTATTTTTATTTTTGCATAAAAAATAAATCTATTAGTTTGTCTAAGAATTGGATTGTTCATGATATATTTAATTGGGTCAATAGTAATATTAAAATTTTATTTTTCTTAAAAACCTATTTGAATATAAAAGTTTAATAGTTGAAAATTTTTATTAATTGATATTGTCGTTTATAAGATCTATTTCTAAATCAGATTTCTTAAGTTTCTTTTTTCTATAAATAGTTTCCCATATAGGTGAACATATAGGCTTCACAAAATATATTTTTAAAGCATAAAATGAAGTCACAAAGAAAACCAATTACTTTGAAATACAATTTCGAGATTGTATATAAATCGAAAAAAAATGATGGCCCTTTTTCAATAAAAACACTAAAATTCCACACAAATAAAATATTTCCTATGACTGATATCATCTTGGTCAAAAGTTGTCTAGTGAAACAATAACGATATTATAGTTATGATTAATTAAGTTATTTAAATGATCTCGTTAAATTCGTTGCTGATTGAACGTTAATTGTATGGAATTGTAATTTAATCACTAATACCTCAAATGAAATTCTTTCCAACAAATTAATTAAGTGTTTATATACAATTTATAAATCTTTTAAATCAGTTGTCCTTTTACATATCTTTATATGCTCATTAGTTTTACCAACACATTTCGATTGGCTATGTTGCTGAACCCGTATGTGGAGATTATGAGAAGTTTCTTCTATGGAAACATATACACTAGATTAGACATTTAACCTATTTGGGGATTGCGTTTATTCTTAAAAAGTGTAATTGCATAATTAAATTTGTTTTAATACGCAGATTTTGTGATAAAAATAGAATTTAAAAAACGTTGTGATTTCCTTGTGTCAATAAAATTACACGCTATCGCAGCCATATCTACGATTGTCTGGTGCGATGAGAGCAATCTGGCATTAGAAGTTGCGTTAGAAATATCAGGAAAAATCGTCGAAGATGCATCATGGATGAGGAAGAAAAACGATTTTGCTCATATAAACCTTGCAGAGTTAGACGCTGTGATAAAGGGAATTAACTTAGCCATCAGCTGGGAAAGAAGCAACTTAGTTGTAGTAGCAGATTCCGCTACCGTCAGGAGTTGATAGATTCAGTTTTAACGGATACTGCCAGAATCCGAAATCATGGAATTGCTGAGATGCTATTCCGAAGACGTCTGCAGATCATTTGTGAATTACGAAAAAGCTATGACTTAACGATCTCGGTTGAGTTTGTCCCGACAGATAAAAACAAAGCAGATGCACTCACAAGAGTTAGTAATAAATGGCTGACATGGGTTAAATCTTGTGTCGAACCAACTGCAAGCACCGTTGCTGTTGTGAGCCAAGTGTTACGTGAAAGTCATAGACAGCACCATTTCGGTGCCAAGAAGACGTTGTATTTTGCAAAGCAACTTTGCCCGGATGTCAATCTATCGATCCGGCGCCTGTAAAATGGGAGCATGGAGAGTTAAGCGTTAAGGAGACGTGGAAGAGACTGGTTATGGATGTTACACACTATCTAAGTAAGTTTTATTTAACTATGATTGATTGTGGACCGGGTCGTTTTGCTCTGTGAAGAGAAATAAGGGTGAAGACGCGGACACCATTACATGGAATCTTGAACAGATCTTTAGAGAACGAGGTTCCCCTGATGAGCTGTTGATTGATAATGCGACATCATTTCGGTCGACACAAATGAAAGAACTGTGTCGCAAATGGGTGTGAAATGTGTGTTTCGATGTACTTATCAGGAAACGGCATAATAGAACGAAACCATCGTACAATTAAACGCATGGCAGCAAGAACCAACAAGGGAATATTGGAAATGGTATATTGGAATAACCTAGCACCCAATGACAAGTGCGGAACGCTGCTGTCTTCATCCGTATTTTCATATTGCTGGAAAGGAGTTGGCGCTTGTTATACAGAAGAGAAGACACAGGACACGTCTTTCCAAGTTGGCGATGCAGTTTACGTTAAACCACCAAACGCGAAGTGCACATCGACATGGGGTGAAGGGATTGGAACGAAGGTAAATTCATCGGCTAATTTCGACATCAACGGGATTCCGCGACACTATTCCGACATACGGCCGGCTGTCAACGAAGCTTCAGTGGAGAACAACGACGATGATGGATTAACAGACGTAGACAATCCTATACTCAACTCACTGCGCCGAGATGAACGTAGAGACAGGACTAAAAGACCTCGATATCTTGATGATTTTGAAACCAGTTTTATCGAGAACGAAGATGAAAATCACGCGTAGATGTAATTGCATAATTAAATTTGTTTTAATACGCAGATTTTGTGATAAAAATAGAATTTAAAAAACGTGATTTCCTTGTGTCAATAAAACTACAAAAAGATGTAATGATTTTAAAAGTTTCGACTATTTTTGAAATATTTTGGAATAGTCTAATGATTTCATGGCAGAAAGCTTAAAATTTGAATATGGAATTACTAAAACATGAGATTTTATAGGTTCATGATCATTAAATGGACTTTAATTTCCAATGTTTTCTTTTTATGCTTCGCCATCTTTCTCAGCTTCGTCACTTAGCATTTTATATATTGGATAGATGTGTATATTGGACTATATTTATGTTATTATTTTTTACATTTATTTCTTCAGATTAAAAAAAGTACAATGTTTATTAGTACTTTCATTTATAATATTGTCATATTAGTTGATTCTGCCTCAATGAATTTAATTGTCAAATATTAAATTCAATGAGCTACTTTTGTCCATATTGATTGTTGTTATGTGAAGTTTCTAATATTACTTTTTTAGTTTTGAAATCGGTTTCTCTAAAATCAACAATTTTCTAAATTTAAATGTAAATAATTTCGATAATATTTTATAACTATTTGAAGTGAGATTATTTTTTTTCAATTATTAGGTATTAATGCATTCGAAAAGTCAATTAATGCGAAAGCGCAAAGTGCACTTTTGAAATCGATATCACAGCCTCAAATGCGCCCAAATATGAGAAAATTGAGGAAAGGTAAATTATTTTTATTATTGTTATTGTCACACTTTATGCGTGTAATTAGTAATCTAAATACATAATTCTCGTGGTAATGTATGATGGTAATGTTTCTACTTACTTTGCATACAAATAATTTACGTATGAAGTAAATAAATTTAATAAAATTTAATATTCGAATGAGATTAAGTGAGAGTAAGTGATAAACAAATTATTGATTTTTTTATATTTTAAATTCTGAAACTCTGCAAAAACACAATTTGTGTATGAATCGTGAAAGAGTACAATGAAATCTCAATAATTTAAAGGTTTTTGTTAAGAAAACTGTATCAAGGTGGATTTTGCGAAAACACTAGCACATTTATCAAAAATATTCTATTTAAAGAATTGTTATATTTAGTATTTTGCATTAGGAAATAAATAAAAACAGCTTTATAAAAGAGAATTAGATGTTTTAATTTGTGTTACGTTAGAACATAAAAATACTGATTAATGTAAATCTGAAATTTAAACAGAGAACGGCCGTTAATTGTTATTCATTATTAAATATTGATTTTTAATGAACATGTCAACAAAGTTTTATAGTTATGGAAATTATTTTAAAGTTAAATTTTTAAACTATTATATATCTTCCTAGAAATTATTATTCCTTTCAGCATCTTTGAAGTTTTCTTGCAAAAATTAATTTTATTTAACTGTCCATTCTTCAGGATTTCATTGGCAAAGACAATTGATATTTCGAAGTAAACTAACAATGCATACTGCTTATGAAAGATCAGATAATGCTAATCCTTCTCCAATCAGTTCGCTTGCGATTTCAAGGGATCATCGAAGTATTTATGTAGGTGATCAAAGAGGACGAGTATTTTTTTGGTCAGTACCACAGGAACCAGGTCGATCAATGGCGGACCATTGGATTCGTGATGAGAACGCTGAAGTTTGTATCGGTTGCAAAATTAGGTTCTCTCTGACAGAAAGGAGACATCATTGCAGAAATTGCGGACTAGTTTTTTGCAATAAGTAGGTTTTTGTGTTTTATGCTGTTTAAACAATGTTTGTTATATAATTTATTCGATCTAATTGCTATTTTTTTTACAGTGAGAAAAAAGAAATGGTAAAATATAACATATAATTTTCACAAATGTATATGTTAAAATGCCATATATTTTATAAAAAAATTAATAAGTTTATATAATTATTTAAATATGAGTTAATCATTATTTTTAGCCAAAAATTTCTAATTATTTAGACATTTATTTTTTAGGAAACTTGAATTATTATTGGTAAACAATAAAATTAATAAAAAAAGTCTAATTGCAAAATTCGTATTTTAAAACCCGTTATTTGAGTTCTATCGATTTAGTATCGTTTTTAATTATACACCTGTTTATATGGAATAATAATATCTATAATATTAAAAATATCAATAAGCTGCTTATATTATTGAAACACACACATGCATGGGATATCATCTTTTAATACACCCGTTTGCATGGAATAAAAACTTATAATACATGTTCGTGTTCAAATCTATTGATCACTCATGATTTGTTATCTATTTTTGAATTAGTTTTTTTCTTGGATATTTGGCAATTTCAAGTGAGTTTTATTAATTTTTTAACTTAAATTTTATGTTTTATATTATTAGCCACAAATTTTTATTTTAGTTCTCCATTTTCAGCTAAAATGAATATTTATTAAATAATACTTTTAAGTTTTTCTGTCCAAATTTGTAAATTATAAAGCTAAACAAACATTTTGATATTCACAATAACTTATTCTTCATTTACTGTTTTTTTCTCTTGATTTTCTTGATAACTTATATTTTTTTTAAATTGAATGTCAAAGAATTCATAATTTTAATTGCCGAAAATTTCTAATAAATACGATGTCAATTGCAAAGAAATCAGAGGTGAAAATTGAAAAAATTTCTTATAACAAAAACATTATTTTATAAATATTCACCATTTTCTCACAAAAGACATTAATAAAATGAAAATGTGAGACAAA
The DNA here is from genome assembly GCA_959609185.1 of Schmidtea polychroa. Classification (NCBI taxonomy): domain Eukaryota; kingdom Metazoa; phylum Platyhelminthes; order Tricladida; family Dugesiidae; genus Schmidtea; species Schmidtea polychroa. The sequence continues at coordinate 25,223 of CAUHTR010000179.1, read as the reverse complement.
CAATATAAAAATATGAAATTTGAGTGAAAAATTATTAAATTTTGAAAAAATCCATAAAAATCAAATTTTTAAAAAAATAATTTGACAAATTATGATTCGTCTATTGATTTGCACACCAACCTGTGTTATAAATGTTATTATTTTATGCAAATAAGTGTATGGATTTTGTGATGAAAGAAATTTTATTCCTCTGAACAAAATCTTATAATAAAAACATTCCCCGGTGTACAATGCAAGTTAATGTGATATCTACATTTTTAAAATTTATTGGTTTTTTTCAATGTTAAATATTTTTACCCATTGTAAGTGTGATTTAACTTATGATTTAGGCGTCTACTATGGAAATGATTTTGTCCTTGTAATATACGGAATACTAATAAAACATCAACAAAACATTAAATTTACATAACTGGTACTATTTGAATGTAGGAAGCGTGTATGCGCGTCTTAATAGTCAATGAGTTAAAGCAGAGGTTCTTAAACGTTTCTATAAGCACCTCCTAAAAAAGAGTTCATGCATGTAAAATAATACACTTGAACTGATTTACATTCATGTAATGATTTTGATTTATAAATATAACCCTATAACAAAAGAGTCAATTGAGTTCCTGAAGTTGATTTGTGAGTATAAATTCTGGAATTGTGGATCAATCATCGTTAGGAATATTCTCAAATCATGCTCAACAATAGATAAATAAATTGATGCAACCGATAATATTACAAATTGATCCATACTTGATATTGCTGTATAGGATATTGCTTAATGACTGTCATCCACAATTTGCAAATACTTTTACTTTCAAATCAAATCGCTAGATGTCTGTCACTGAGCGTATTAGAATAACAGAAAGCAAATGTAAATAGAAATATCAGATAGGCCATAAATTAAATTTATAACTAAATGAAAATGACTCTTATTTTCGAATAATATATTATTTTTACCCATACTTTTTAAAAATGTATTTAATTTCCGGATTCTATTATTTTTTCTTAATTATTTTTAATCCTTTAAATTATGATCCAATTAAAATCCAATTTGAAATTTGGATAAAACTCTAATTCAATTCGCTGCAAGTTGCAATTAATATTGATATTGATAACCTTCTATAAACTGAAAATGAAATATGAACATAATATTTGGGGTCCTAAAACCGCCATTCTAGCTAGTTTACCGGAACACTGATATTCCTGTTTATTATTGAAAATGCGATATTTTATTCATAATTTCCAAATTCAAATCCAGGTGCAGTAAACAGGAAACAGAAATCCACCGACTTCGTTTATTCAAACCCGTCAGAGTTTGTGCAAAATGTTTCAATTCCATCACCAGTCAACAGGCGAGCTAAATTTGGGAACGGAATCATCTGAAAATAAATGATTCGAGAATCGCATTTGACCTGGTTAAATTCTGTGATTAGTCTCTCTCATCGGCATAATTGATTGAAAGATATAATAATTATATTTATTTGTTTTAATTGAAGAAACATTGATATTTACTGATTCGTTTTAGATGGAATATTTCATTTGTTTATGGTGTATTATAGTACTGATATAAATTTTAGTGCGCGTTTTTGTATACTCACGATATTGCTTACGGACATTCTTTGTGATTATATTGTAGATAATACGATAATCTATCATTGTTTTTGTTTATTCGTTTTAATTTTATTTTTTTATTTATTGATCTTCATAAATTTCGCAGAAAGTAAATCAAAAATTAAATTTTCCCCAAATTTGCACATATCATTTATAGCGAAATATTGAGAAAAATAGGTTTTGGAAAATGTATACTTTTATATTTATTTTAATAGCAAATTTTTTACTATTTTTATATGTTATGATGCAAATAATGACAGGTGAATAACTTAATGAAGCTGCCGATTGGTATGTCTAGAAAGATTTTAATAAAAAAATAATTAGACTTATTCGTGTTACTAATTTTCAATGCATTTTTACAACTTATAAAATTTAACAATTTCTGCATCTTTTACGTTTGGAATTGAAACAGACTAGAGATTTCGAGATCCATATATTTACTTTCTTTTTCACAAACTAAAATTCATCAGGTTCATGTTAATGTTTTCTTCTATACTCACGGTTGATCTTGTTACAAAATATAAAGGTTAATTAAAATTAATAAAGAAATCTGGAAATCATTATTTTCTGGGAAATGTGGAAACATGTAGCACATGAAAAGAATGGAACTAATTAATTAATTTCAAAAAATATGTTTGTTACTAGGGTTTATACAAAAACCGACTTTTGACAAAACCGGTTTCGAATTCCAATTTATCCATAAAACCGGTTTTCGAATTTTTTTTCAAAAAATTATACATTTATTTAAAAACTAAAATAACCTTATTTTGCAATTTATTTAATATTTATGGAACTAGAAAAGTCAAAATAAATATTTATGCCAAATAAAAATCTAAGATCGGTCTAATCAAAATCTGTATTCCATACTTAAAGAAATTATAAATTTTTATTTAATTTCGTATTTTTCTTCATAATATATTATTTCAAAACACAAACTGTCCACTGATCTATTACTTAATCTCGTTCTTATTTTGGAAACAATATTCCCTGAAATAGAAAATACTCTTTCGCTGGCTAGTGAATTTGGTTTAATGGTTTTCTGGGCATCAAATTGGTTGCCTCATATATTGAAAATTCAGCATTCAGTGTCTTCGCATTTGATATTATTTCTTCAGGTTCCTCAAGAAACTTATGAATTGATTTTTCCATGGCTTCTTTTAGAGCCTTGTCATTGTCCCGATTATAAGTTTCTCCGCCTCCTCTTCCCATATATTGATCTTTAGAATCTGCTTCACTTTCCACTGAAGAATTTGGATATATTCTGAACAAAATTTTTTAGATAACTTAATAATATCCAATTTTGAAGCTTGTGGGAGTACACTACCAACACGAACCGAAGTTTTATTTGCTGAAAGGTTTTGTAGATTTTTCAAATATCGTAAGAGGGATACAAATCCAACTTGTCTTCTTTCAGTAATTCGAATTAGTAAAGCATTTAAAAATTTGGAACTGATATCAGTCTTTAAATTTTTTAGTTCATTTAATAAAAATTCAAATATACCTTCACTTGTTAATAAATTGGAATATCGTCTCCCTATGGCCTTAGCTCCTAGACGTATTGGTCCTAATATTTTAACAAGCTCAATGATTGTAGGATATTGAGCTTCGTTCCACATATTAGAATTTCCAATATCATCCAAAGCTAAAAAAACACATTCTTTTAAAGTTTTAAATCTTTCAATCATGGCTTCTAAACTATTCCATCTCGTTTGGCAGTCGAGAATCAGAATTTTTTCCTTTCCTTTTTCTTGTTTAACGTAATTCTGAAGAATGCTCTTTATAACAGGAGATTTTTTAAAAAATTTGCAAATTTTTCTAATTTGGGAAATTGATTCTTTGTAATTGTCAGAAAACATAGGCAATCTACTGTCTTTATCCAACTCATAGGAATTTAAAAATCCTGACCATAATCATCTTCGCACTCTAGTGGCTCCATGCCATCTTCCGATTCCTTACTTTTAGTTGTAGCATATACATCGAGTTCAGCAATTTCTTTATTTTTATATAACACATCAGTAACTGCTAAGTGAATAGCGTGTGATAAGCATAGCTGATCAATTATAGGTGATAACTGACCAAATTTTTTCATAACAGTGGCACCATCATTTGTCGTGCAACTATATTGCTAGATCTATATTAAAATTTTATAGCCTCTCGGAAACTAATTTTAATGTTTTCTTAGCATCGCAGGAACTAGCTATTGGAACTAATCCCAAATTAAAATCTTCTGCTAAATAGTGTACATTGATATTCAAATATTTGCAATTTCTTTTGGTAGTTTATTCATCTAAAGTTATAGAAAATTTTTCCCCATTCTGCTTAAAACAATCAAATTCATTTATGTTTTCACGTTTGGCATATTCATAAAACGTATAAATGAGATTCATTACTCGACAGTGGTTTTTTGGTAATGAATATACCCTTTGTTGTAAAAACTCTCGTATAAATGAGCTTGTTGTGATGCTATTAAAAGACAATTAATCATGTGCAACAAGTTTTGCTATTATTTCTTCCAGACTGTACCTTTTCACAAAATTAAAAATACTGGCTTGTTTTTGTCGGCAGGAGGAGCCAGGTGTTTCTTGTTTATCGATAGTTTTGATTCGTTTCTGATTTCTTGTGCAGTATTATTTAATGAACTACTTTCAGATGATTGCGGAGATTACTCGTAGATGATCCTTTGCAGCTCAACATTTTTTACAATGATTGCAGCATGTCTTGTCCTTTCCAATCTTTTTGAAATTATCCATACTCCCAATTTATTTGACCCATTCATTTTTGTATAAAAATCAAAAGAAATATTCTTAATATTTTATATCAATTTATTTAAATATTATTAATATGAATTGTATAAATTGAAAATTGTTTAATTATTTTATAAATGACAATTAAATAGTTGATTTTAATTCAAATTTTTACAAAGTTTAGTAATATATTTAATATATATTTAATATATATTTAATATATATTTAATATATATTTAATATATATTTAATATATATTAATATATTTAGTAATATAGTAATAAAATTTCAAATGTTTATTTAAAAAGTATTTACACTGAAAAAATCAAAATTTGAGCTTTAAAACATATAACTTCCTCCAAACTTATTATTAAAAAGATTTCAAGCATTCTTCGATTGATATCAAACCCGTCATATTTAAATTTGTAAAAGTAAACTTTAAATTAAATAATTTACTTATTTTCACAAATTAAGGTGGTAACTAAAACCGGTTTTTCCGTTTAAAACCCGGTTTTCGAATTTTAAAAAATTTTTTAAAAATGGTTTATTTTGTTAAGAACGAAGTTAAGATCTACGAAATCACAAAATGTTCTTATTTGATTGAAAATAATCAATTGTCGCTTCATTTTTAAAAGAATCACTTTTGTTTTGTTTGTTGTAATAGAATTTAATTTTATTGTTCGATTTGAATTGATAAATAAACAAGTTCAAGTATAAAAAAATATTATTCATAACTTAGTATTTCTTAAAAAATATTTCGAGACTCCTTAAATTTTCAAGTATAAATCAAAATATTGTAATTTACAAGTCATTAAGATTAAAATTTCACTCTACAAACCTTGGTTTATATATCAATGACTTTCTCTCACATGCATTAATCAAATTTAGCATTGGGTAATTATAGTTGGGACGACTTTTTTTAATGTTATCTAATTTCATCTATGACTCGAATCGAAAGTCTTATTAAGTTGTTCAATCAAGTTTCAATATTGTTGGCGTTCGTGATTTGATATAATGATAGGAGGAATCCGGTTGAGCTTTTATTCTTCGGTATTTGGAATCGGGTATATTGGTCTTTCTGTTACATTATTCACGGCACGATAATCCAAATATATTATTATATCACTACGGTTTTTCTTTTTAATACGCATACATATTTTTCAGCACTTTTCTCCTTGTACTGTTCTGCGGGCGCCCATGGTTCTATGTCCCAAGATAGCTTGTCGCAAATCAAAAGCGAATTACCAACTTTTATTGTCTTATCAAGGATATCTAAAGATTTTTTGAATTCTCTTCACGCCTCGAAATCTGTTATATAAACAAAAATAATTTTTATTGTAAAATGTTTTTTAGTCAATGAGTTAACTTATCATTACTCCGATAAAAATTGAAACTATTTGCAATAAGGAAAACTAATAATTTTTGGTTTTGTAAAAATGAAAAAAATAAATAGAATTTTCTTTTGTGTTAAATTAATAAATTATATAATTTATTCATTTACCTTTTCTTTTCAATGAAATTGTTTGTGATAAATTAAAATTATTAATTTAATTTTCTAATTTTTCAATTCTGATCATTTCTATTTTATTTTAAAATGTAAATTAGATAAAATTTTCAAAAGGATTTTAATTTTTTTAAATTAATTAAATTGGTTTTGTTTAACATAAATAAATATTTCGAAAATTTGATTTATCAATAAGTTTTCACCTCAGTTAGTGCAATGTAATTATTAAACATTTATCATTCAAATCATTATAGAAATGTTGGATACAGCATATAAAGAAGAAAAGAACAGATTTTTTCATTTCAATCCCTATAGAATGCGCCTGGTTAACAGTATTTATCAAAAGCGCCTGGAAGCTAAAAATATGGTTCCATGCATGATTTTACCTAGAGAAGGTGAGTTTGTACCGTCTTACACTTTAGATGCGATTCAAAAAAGGCTTGATAATGCTGTCGATGATTTACCGGCAGCAAAAATCCCAAGTAATTTTATGGAAACTTTAGTTGGATACATCAGCTTTTTTGATAAAAAGCATAGAATCTATTATCGGCCATATCAGTTAAAATCAGATTATAGATTGGTTTTTGATTTAATTGATGAATTTGCTTTCGAACAATATCCTACTGAGACGTTTCGTTATTTTCTTCAAAACTGGCCAGATTTATGCATTATAGTAATTACTATTAATATTCCAATTTATAACTTGATTCATGAGTTATTTGGAAATCAACCTTCTAAAACAAGGACTTTATTTTCAGGCATTTACTGATTGCCAGGAACCTGTAGGGGTTATTATCGGTCAGAAAAATGGATTTACTCATGGATACATTGCATATACGTATGTCAAAGAACCTTACAGAAGAAAGAAAGTTGGTAAGTATTTATTTATTTTCCAATTTGCGTTTATAGTTTCATATAATTCCAAATGTGGCAGTGATGTTTTATTATTATCATCAATACAGTTTCATACAAAATTACTCAACCAAATAATTGATAGCTTTTAGATTTCTCCAGGGTGATGCAATTTGCATTTACATTTTTCATTCTCTGCAACCAATTTAGCTAATCAATTGACTTGATTTGAATGTTAGAACTTTCGCAGGCAGTACTTTTCATGAAATCTACCAGAATCACAAGGTTTTCTATAATTTGGCTTAATTTCGACATAATTTCTGACTATAGAAATGCATAAAAATATTCCAATAATATTTATAAGGACAAAAACTATCTACTGATGTTCATTTTAGTATAAAAGTTGTTTGTATTTGAGACCTGAATGTATTAATATAATTTTTTTTTACCTCAAACACAATCACGTCTCTACAAAATAAAACATTTCGACTATACGTCCACGGAAGTGTTAAGTTTTGAATCTTCGTTGTGTTTTTCCATTATTCGTGTAGGAAATTAGAACAATTTTATCAGGAAACTGATTGGGATTATATGATTGCTGGCTCTAGCCATGAGTAGGTTGTTAATAGCCTTCTGGAGCAGACCATCCGGTTTACCTCTCCCCAGCGTAATGCTCCCCAAATATTTCTTCTCAGTTTACACCAATGTTTCTCAACCTTTTTGGACCAAACGCCCACTTTGTAAGGCCCACTTCTTGATTAGCCCCCCTATGAATTTTAACAGATAAAAATTGCATGATAATTTCTAATATAAGGTAGGTTTGGTTTAGATTAGGCCTTAGTAAGATATATCCAAAGAAATTTGAAAGAAACAAAAGTAGAATAACATTTATTACTTAGAATTTAAATTTAACCTACAAATAGTAAGATACTTAAAGATATATAATTATTTGCTTTAATTTTAACCAAACATATAAATAATAAGCTAAATGAAATTTAAAGATTTAATGAGAGCCTTGAGGTTGGTGAACTTTGCAAAGTTTAATAATATTTGGTTCTAATTTCGAGAGATATAATCTTAAGTCACCTTGTCCGCAAATATTTAGGCAATTTCTTTGCTTAGTCAGCATTTGAGAAACAACACTGAAACCCTTTTCAACTATATATGAAGTTGGAAATGCCATAATTAAAACTCTTATTTCCATCCACAGTCTCTGAAATGTGTTACTAATTTTAATCCAAAATTCTTCTAAACTGCTTCGTTCAAATAAATGTTTTGCTTCTATATTTGCCTGCAAATCTACTAACATTTCTTGGATATGCGAAGGAGCATTTGTAGGATCAGCACTAAATGGATTAATGAATATTTTTAACATCTTTAAACCGAAGTTTCATATCTACAATTAGGCTCTCCAAATGCTTATAATAAACTGCAATAGTTTCGTCCTGCACAATTATTTTACTTAAACAGGGAAATAAAGTAAAATGTTTTCTAGCAATTTTATTTTTATAAAGGCTTTGTTTATAAATCCAATCATCAAACTTTTCACTTTAATTATTCTTACATTGTTTCCTTGTAGTTTCAAAAGTAATTCATTTATTTTTGCATATATATCTGTCAAATAAGCTATGTCACTCTGTAAAACAGATATCTCCATTGGAATATTATAATTTGTTGATCCTAAATAAGCAATGACTGTATCAAATAGGTCGTACATTCTTCTGAGTCAACCTCCTTTAGATAGCCACCTGACCTCCGTGTGCAATAATAGGCGCTCATATTCTTCATCATTTTCATGGCAAAGTTGCCGAAATAATCTGTCATTAAGTGAGTCTGCTTTTATTTTGTTAATTATTGATATTACTAAATTCATTGTTTCATGTAATCTCCCGCCAATGGATTTGGCAAGCAAATTTTGCCTATGAATTATACAATGAATTGTAAACATATCTGGATTTTCTCTCTTTAACATCGTTATAAAACCGCGATGACGTCCTACCATCGAAAGGGCACCATCCGTTGCACAGGCTAATATATTTTTTAAAGGAATTTGTTTTTGATCAAAATACGTTTTAAAACATTCATATATTGATGAACCTTTCGTATCAGTGACTAAATGTCTGCAGAATAACATTTCTTCCATGATTTTTGCATCCTTTATGTACCTAACATAAGCCATTAATATTCCGTCACTATCCCGTACACTACTCTCATCCAACTGTATAGTGAACTCTCGTGTTTGGAGATCGCAGTTAATTAATTTTCAACATCATTTGCCATTTCATTAATCCTTCTTGATATGGTATCATTACTTAATGGAATCATTGACAAAATATTGGCTGGATCTGCTGAAGTCATGGTAAGAACTTCCTTTATAACTGGTAATAATAATTTCTCTCCAATATTATGAGATTTCGTATTTTGAGCTATTATACGTGAAATCTTATACGACACCTCCAATCCCTTATTTATATTTGTGGTTGTTGTTTTGAATACATCGATTATTTTATTTCTTTTGGTAAACATCATTTTTAAATTTTCGAAATATTCAATGTCTTTTTCCTGCTTGTCCGGATGTTTTCTTTTCAAATGTTCAATCATCCGGGGTGGTTTCATTGCTTCATTAGAAAATACCTGATTGCACAGTAAACACGTTGGAAGTTGGCTATTTTGTGGCGAAGAAATAAAACGAAACTTTACATACTCAACAGAATAGTGACGGCATTTCTTTTTCTGGAACATTTTTAGAGGTTTATCTAAAATTCAAATTAAAAAAAATCATAGCTAGCTAGTATCTAATAGTGCTGGGTTCGATTCTTAAGTCGTTTTTTTATTTAAATATTTTTAATATTATTTAAATTAATAGAAAATAATTATTAAATTTTATAAAATCAATAAAATCATTTTATAAATCAATAGGTATAAGTAATAATTAACTTTCCTATGATATACAGAACAAAATGAAATATGTTTATTTTAAAAATAATTGAAATTATATGGCGACAGCACAACAGGCAACATTAAAATTAAATTGAACACTACTTATTACTGACTGCTTGACTAAACGCAACTAAATACTTGAAACCGTTGCACGCGCAAAGCGAATCTAAGACATGCGCACATTATGCCCGGCCGCAACGCAATATAAAAATGCAGTGGAATCTCTTATATATAAATTGCATGAGCCATCACTGCAAGCAGGTATTCAAAATAATTTCGCCCACTCTAAGATGTCGAGCGCTCACCAGGGGGCAATATCGCCCAGGTTGAGAATCACTGGTTTACACATTGATGAACTGTAAAATATTGAAAAAATTAAGTTAAGAAACCGGTTAACTTTATTGTCACATAAATTAGAAATTTACTTGAAAATTTTTGTAGGATATACTGGAATTTGTGATTTAGTTTGAAAGATATATCAGGCTAATTGCTTAAAAATCATTGAGGGAATCGATGAAGAATTATGATCAATCAATAAGAAAATATAATCTCTAGTTAGGTATTTAATGGTAAATTAGGTAGAATATTTTGTTGATTTGTAGAAAATATTGATTTTAGTGGATTTTGATATTTTAGAAGGCTTTTATTACATGGATTTAGTTACTAAATTATTTCAATGAATGGATGTTGGGTGTCAGTAACAATTAAAAAAACTTCAAATTTTTTGAAGAATCTTTACATTTTCTATGGCTTTTCGAAGGATTTAATCAACTGAATAGATATATTAAAATGGGATATGACCTCAATTGGGTGGAATCATTAGGGAAATTAATGAAAATAGTCGGTTGAATATTGGTGTTTAGAAGTATAATTATGGTCATTTGGCGAATGATCGATTAAGATGAAAATATATGATCCTTTAAGTGGGATAGGTGGTTGGATGAGGGATCGGTTAAGATGGGAATCTTTTAAGATAGATTTGGTTGAATAACTATATTTAAACGGTTAATGTTTTAGAGAGTTTTAATAGTAAAATATCAATGTTTTAATGGAAATTACAATACCTTAGTGGAAACATTCAGTACTTACCAGTGATTCATTATTAGTTCATTGAATTTGTTGGAATATTATTGTTGGTACTAACTCATGTGCTGTGTTTCAATTATCAAATTAAGACCAAACTCAAAAGAATTGCTACAATATTGTTAATTTAATTTTTACTTGCGATTTGCGGAATACATCAATTTTTTCAAATTTTTAATTTTTGCCTTTATTTGCATATTTGACTGCATATTCAAATATCTTTTGCACTACTTTAAAAGAACCACAACAAATGTATGTTGAAATAAAACTAATGCTGAATGTCATTTGATGGGATTTTTGGATCTCTAGAAGACAGTCTACAAAGATTATTAATATTTGAGATCTTTATTGTGGTGAAATTTCAGATTTATCATGTGATTTTATGGAGATTTCTAGAGATTAAATCAGTTGAATATCAGTTAAGAGTAAAATATGGTCATTTAAAGAAATTTAGAGATTTTATCGAATGGATTAAGGAGAATTTATGATCTTTCAAGGAGATTTAGTCAATTAAAAGGTAATTGTGATTTACTTTTAGAACAAAATTTAATTATTTTTAATTATCTTGTTTTATCAATAGATTTTAAAAATTATTAAGGGTTAAGGACCAATTTGATTTACTTGATTTTAGATGTTTTATAGCAAAATATTTGTGATTTCAAAATTAAGACAGGGGTGATCTTATTTTTGAATATGACCTGGTCTTGTTTTCAAGATAAGACAGTAGCGGGTTTAAAAAGTCAATTTCTAATTTGCCAAAAAATTAGAAATGTTCTGGAAAAAATATAAAAAGTTGTTTTAAAACTAATTCACTTTCTCGAAATATGTATGAAATTTTACTATAGCTTATTCATTTTTGAATAAATAATATATTTTTATTGGGTTTTTCAACGAGGATGATATTATCTTAAAATTTTATAAATATCATCTGTTTCGGTATAATTTGACAATTCACTATGGAAAAATACATGCGTGCACAACGTTTGGTAATTATTTATAAATTTTATACAAATATTCTTTTTTTTTGTAAATACTCAATGTGTATTTCGTCAATATTATGGTTCGCATAATCGGCCTACTGTGTTTGCTATTCGGCGAATCGCTGCAAAATTACAAATAGGATTTAACTCTTTACGATTTTAAACCATCAATAAAACATCGAACATCTAGAAGTGGTGAGAATTTGATATAAGAGAATGTAAGAGGAAAAATTTATTGATTCCTTGTCGTCCACAACAAACTGAATGAATTTTATTTGAATGACATGCAGATCCAACAGGGCGGTGTCATATATCATACTGCTTATGTCATCAATTTATTGCAAGTAAAGTTTGGTAAATCGATAATTTCAAAAAAAAATTGTTGAATGACTTCCAAAAAGTTTTAATGTAAATCCTCGGATTACTTTTTGTGTAGTTATTTAAAATTAATGGTTTATTCAAACAAACCACAAATACTTGATGATTTAAAATTAAATATCGAAATATTCATTACATTAGGTCTCATTTGTGTGGAAAAATCTTCGACAATCGAGTTGACCATTTATATGACATTTTATTTAGAATACACCTATCCCCCGTTTTACACGGAAGGTTGGTTCTTCATAAAACCGTACAACTCGAAAATCCATTTTTTGTATAGAAATACTGTGTAAAACGAAAACCATTATAAACAGGCTTTTCAGTCATTTTATTGAAAATAAAACATGAATCATAAACATATTTAATGAAAAATAAAAAAACAGTTCAATCATAAAAACATAAAGATAATTTAATTTATTCTAAAATGAAAAAATAACAAAAAATCTATTTCTAGAAAAATAAACATATTTTTTTTCTAACATTGATGTATTGAGTTCAGATGTAGTTCGATGAGACTTTTCAGAAAAAAAGTCTGATATAAGCAATTGTGGTCTATTTTTAATCATATCCTTTTAGACTTCCTCATATGGACTTAAAGGTTTATCAACATCTCGCTGAAATTTGAGAGCTCGTTCGACATTAGGATCATATTCTTGAAAATAGTTTCCTAATTTTGCATGAAGTAGACGGCAACTGATTCTGAATTTTTTCATAAATTTTCAAGGCTTTATGATTTATGGAATTGGCATCAATTGCAATCCGTTTTTTACTTTGGTCTTCCATATCACTAAAGCGTTTTCCATATTTTCCATATCAACATTTCTTACGTGTGAAGTTGTGCTCATATTCGTAGACATTCCGGCTGCTACACTTTTTCTAATCGAGTTTTTGTTTTTTCTTATTGTAGCTTCATTCATAGAATAAAATTTGGCAGCATCAACTATTCTTTCTTTATTAACTAGACGGTCCAAAATTTCAATTTTCGTTTCTAAAGATATAAATTTTCTCTTAATCTCTGTTTTGATAATTTTTTCTTTTTCTACGGTAAAACTAAAACTTTAAAAAGAAATCAAAAAATGTTACACGAATTACTTTACAAGAATAACTTTACTGAGAATAACTTAACGTGTGAGTTAATTTTGAAAATTAGAGTTTAAAATGTGTGTAATTAATGACAAAATTTGAATATTAAAAGAAGAATTCCCATTTTTGTATTTTTATCAACGTACATAGATAGTATACATTTTTTAAGTGATAATAATATGTATAAAACTTATATATTACCCAATTATACTTAAGCAGATATAAATCCGCATGAGGGATCAAAATTAACCATTTTTGGAAAAAAAAATTATTTAGAAGATCGAAAACGTGTTAAATGAGTACCGTGCTAAACGGGGGATAGGTGTATAATGTAATCGTTTGTGGTTCAAAATAAAAAATTATGATTCTATTTTAAATTCTTTTTGTTTTATTTCATTTTTAAGTCATATCGTCCCTATTGAAAAATCCTTTATATGTAAAATTTGTAGAATTAGTCGATTTCAGTCTAGTATTCCAACATCTGATTGCAAAATTTATAATCATTTATAATTTTTTTTTATTTTAAATAATTATTTTAATAAACATGTTAATATTTATATAAAATTAAACAATTTTCAGAATTTAGATAACACGAAATCTTTTATTTTTACAATCATATAAAGTAGAGTTCCAATTATTCAACATGTTTCAAAAATAAAGATTGTCGAATAATACGAAACATTGAATTAATGATGAAGTTCAAAATAAGTTTTCCTTAATAAGAAATATTAATACAAACATTTACATTTTTTTCTGTTTTAATCCATTCCTTTTATTGACTGTAATTTCACGTATCCGTAATACTTTATGCTTGCTTTTCAATGAATTTTCTAAAATTTGAAACCTGTCACTATGATTTATTTTCTCCTGCTCATTACTTACATTATTACTAGTATTATTAAGTGAGTTATTCTCGTTCTTCGTATTTGAATCCATAGCCACAAAATTTTTAAGATCATGATCTGACATTTCAAATATATCATCATTATTTATTCGTTCAATTACATCAATATTTACTTTTTCTAACAAATCCAAAATATCCCCCTCTTTCATCATATTTTCATTGGATTCTTTAAATTCACCATCCAATAATTTATTCCTCGATTTATATAGCTTTTTGGGCTTTATATCAATTTATTTGCATTATTAAAATTATTCATAATTTAGGATCATATTTGTTGAAAATTTTAATAAATAGAATGCATAAAGTTGGAATCCGAGAGGTTTATTTGTTTTAATGCAATAATGTGAGTATCTTTATCTTGCTATATGTTAAGGTCATAACTGAAGTTGATACAGAAAATCATTCCGGGCTTTTGTTATTTTATTTAAAAATGGGATTTATAAAAGAAAGGCACTTAAAATATTACTATAGGAATGGTTGGGATGCTTGGCGAATGAAAATGTGGATTTATAAATATGATTTGGATGTCGACAAATATGATAGAGAAGTCAATGAGAAGATTCAATATCTGAAACATCATCAGCCGATACCTGCTGAGAAAAGTGCAGGGGACAAAAAATCTAATGAAAAATCTAAATCACCAAAATCAAAATCTCCTAAATCCCCAAAATCTCCGAAGAAGGGAAAGAAATAATTTATCATTTTAAATGAAATTATGATAAAGAAATTTTCATAATAAATATCTTTAATTTTTTGTCATATTTATTATACTTGGGGTTGCAAAAATAAAGCGCAAATAAATTAAAATAGTTAAAAAAAACGCAAAATAGTTAAAATTGTGAAATTCTAATTTAAGAGTAAAATTAATTAAAATCAAAATTCACTAGTTTTCGGGGAGAAAGGTATGAGCGGTTAGCAAATAAAATGTTAGACGAATATAGTAATTAAAAATTGATCGGGGGTTCTAAGGTAGATGTATCACAAAAAACTAATTAAGCAATTTATTAATTTAAAAACATTTGTTGATAATCCTGAATCGTTGAGGCCCAATGATGTTCCATTAGATTGAGATTTAATAAGAATCTCTAATTTAAAAATTAGAACTTCTATAGGGCTTGAATCGATAATTACAGTTTTCGGAACCGCTTAATGGTATGTGACCAGCCTATTTGAAAAGATAATTGCCTACTATTGAGGTTTGCTAGTTTTGTCGTAGTCTGCCTTATATTGTTTTTCTAAATACACTTCTTACAGTCTCTCCTACATTAGTGTTACTTAATGTGGTGCATCTAAATACTGTGTTACTTTCCCGTTACTTGTCCCGTTACATCTTTCTTCTAGAATATTTTGTGAAGATAGCGAAATCCATCATGTTTGCAAATTAGCTAATTGAAGTGAACTGAAATATCAAATTAAACAACTAAATTATCAAAAAATCGAATAACCTAAGAACCAAAAGAAATAAGAATTATTTAATAAAACCATTAAAACAGCATAGAATATTCTATAAAATGCCTTTATCCGTCATGACATCAAATTTAACACTAAACCTACTGTGCGCGGTCAAATGACCGTTTTTGAAATTTCGTTTAGAATTTCTTGTATACAACATCATTGCATCGCCATGTAACTTACTGCCTTTCCCTATAATATGTATACCACCCATTTTTCAATATTCACAACTTTCTTTATTGTTTACCTTCTGAATTTTTTTTTATTGCATGTTTAGTCTACCACGAGTGGTCATTCATATTATTTACTACTATATTCTTCGGAAAGCGCACTCATGAAATTGTTTTACAAGTTCACGGTGTGATTGTTGATCTACAGTAGTGGTTCTCAACCCGTATTTTGCGGAACATCAGTGTTCCGCGATTACGCTTCCATTGTTCCGCGAAAAAATGACATTTTATCTTTAAATTTGCATTTAAGATACATATCATCAAAAACCTCAATTAATTTTTTTATAAGATGATTCAATACGAAAGCCGTTACACAGATATATAAACATACAAATATAAAAGTGTTTTTATTGCTTGTTATTGTTGCGCGTGGTATTTTCTTTGCTTATTAGAAGGCATTGTTTACCTTTACTTCAGATTTATAGTAATTTGTGATTGGTCACTCATTGTGGGCAAGTATTTATTTGTCAGAGTTCCGCGTAAAAAATTCATGTGGATGGTGTTCCGCGCTTTTATATTAATTGAGAACCACTGATCTACAGTATAGAACCGTAATTCTTAAAGTGGTCTATATCGACTCGCAGAGGTCTACGACAACCTACATGGAGTTCACATCAACGAAAAAATGGGGGTCCATGAAAAGAAATGAGGGTCAACGATATGAGATATCGTATAAACAGTTCGTAAATTTAGTTTTGGCATTCCATGAATGGAATAATCAGCATATACAGCTAATGCCTATTTACTCTCATAATCCTCAGAAACGGATGTCATATTGGAAGAACTGATCGGAATAAGCACTAACGAAGAACAATCTTTCAAAGTGAGTAGCTCTATACGAGATGTCAAAAATACATTTGAAATTGATGAATTTATAGAAAATCAATATTTATATATTTTAGTTTTTACTTTATCATTTGTAAGTATATTTGGTAAATTATGAGGTCAATTCGCGTCTGTGTGCGCGTTGTATTATGGGTTTGTATGCGCACACAGACGAGAGCAGTGTCATTTTTGTGTTGGGTTGTTAGTTTATCTCGCGTCTGTGTGCGCTTTTTACTTTGTTGATTTGAATTGTGTGCGCACACAGACGCGAGCAAGAGGTATGTGGCAATATTTATGAAACTAGTTGTTCTAATTTTTAGATTTAGAATTTGATTGTTAATGGTATCGATTTCGGTTTTTTGGAGTTTATGTGCTTCCGATAAATATGGCTGCTTTTAATGAAGAAATTTATGAATCAAACAATATAATCGATGATAAATGTTCTTTTGAATCTGATAACGTCAATGGTGTTTTTGGCCAACTAATATCAAATTTATTTGGTGGATTGCTTTCCGTTGGTATTCGAGGCAATAATTGTGATGTAGTAGCTACACAAAGAAAAGTTCCAGATAAAATGATTGAGAAGAGTTCAGCTACAAGATTGTTTAATATTACTGAAAATACTGGAGGTGTTATGACTGGTATGATCCCTGATTATCGATCTCAAGTATGTCGTGCACAAATGGAAGCAGCTCGATTTAAATATAAAAATGGATATAAAATGCCTTGTGACATAATATGTCGTTGTATTGCGGATATTAATCAGCTTTACACCCAATCGGCTGAGATGCGACCATTAGGTTGTTCAATGATGGCATTATCTTATGATATTGAAGTGGACAAACCGTTATTATTCAAAACTGATCCCAGTGGCTCTGTTGATGACAATAAAATTGATATTCTATATCTTGATTTTAAAAAATATTCATCCGCAAAAATGCCTAAGATATTCGAGGAATATCAATTTATTAGACAAAATAAATTGTTTTGAAGAATACCAAGAAATTTCCGATATTGATGATGATGCAGTGTGAAATAATTGTGACTTATTTGACAGTGATACGGACGAAGAGAATATTTTGAATATACGAAGAAGACAAAAAGAAAGAGATTTATTGTTAGTTCCGAAAATGAAAATGAGGAAGATATTGAAACTGATGCGGGCGGAATTGTTTGGCAAAATATAAAAGAAGGGTATATAATCGCGGAAGAGCACAGATTTATAATATTGTTGGGTTTTAGATTATTTCAAGTCGGTTCCCTCTGACTCCTCGTGTCCTTTAAATCAAAACAATAAGCGACCCAACGTATATTGAAATCACAAATTCACAATTCTTTATCACCACTCTACAATTAACAATCAAAGTTCCGTTTGAACAATTCTCCGCTCGGCGTTGATGCTCTGCAAATAGATAATATTCACCTTTTATTCCTTTAGATTCTCTTGACCCACGTTTTCCTCGGTTTTATGTTTGATTTGATTCCTTTTTCACTTTCCGTATTTCTAATTCTATGTCTTCTTTTCCCTAATTTCCTTAATCCGTTTTTGCCTTTTCCTAAGCTCTGTTTCTTCTAACCTTAGCTGAGGCAAAATGCCGATTTTTTCTGATTTTCCTTTTCCTTATATACTCCTCGAAATCAGGATGACAAATGGTTATTGCCGAGCCAATCTTTCATTTGACATTTGCTCCCACGTATCTGCTTCGGCTGTCACCCATAATGGTCCAACGAATCCAGATAATTAATTGCCCTTCCAGTCTTCCTACGCGCGCTATCTTCTTCTTGCTCTTTTCCCATTAATCATGGTGTCAAGCTAATGGGCCCAAATCTTCCTTCTGTTTGCTTTTCTTCTTGTTTACCCAGCTCAGGTTTCCTTTATCGCTCGGGTTCTCCATTGACTCGGGTTTTCCATTAGCCAATTAATTAATTAATTAACGTTTTCTGTTTTCATACATTTGAATGCTTTTCGACCCTTCCTAACCATTTTCTGATAAATCCCTAATCATCATCTTGTTGACCATTAGCTAATCTATACCTGTCCAGTTTCCCCATTCGATTTCAATGATTTTACCATTTATTGATTTTTCTCGGATTTCCGGATTCTTGCCTTTTGTAATTGCTTTTGGCATTTTCTAATACTGCTTCCACCACACTTTCCTTTACTATTGATTCTGTGCATGATCCCGCTTTTATTCGTCTTTTTTCTTCGCTTATTTCTATTTGAATTATTTGCCTAAATTTCATTTAAATTTAATTTTAATTTACAGACCTCAACATTTCAAGTAAATATTAGGGCCAACATGGTACGCTTAACAAAATATTATAAAGGCAGAGTTGAATCCGCATTTTCCTTGATTATTGATCATGATATAATTGGATATGTAAGAAAATATACGGAATTAGAAGCATTTCGAGTGTTGAAAGCGAAATGGAATTATCTATTACAAAATTACATGCATTTATTTATATGCACGCGGTGCATATGAGACTGAAAATATTGATATATCATATTTATTGAACAAGAAATGGCGTCCATCATTTTTCTCGACAACTATGAGTCGAAATAACTTAACTGAAATCATGAAATTTATTCGGTTTGACAACAGAAGTCAACGAAGCCAACGCTTACAAAGCGATAGGTTCGCTTTGATCTCTGAAGTTTGGTTCAAATTTATCGAAAACAGTCATAAATGTTGGGTTTTTTTTGAAAGTCAGTTCTCTCTCTGACTCCTCGTGTTCTTATTCAACCAAATAAATCTAAACCCAACAGAGAATAATTTTATTCAATATTTATCACAATTACTATTTGCACCGTTCTCTCAATATCGCTGATGTCCTGGTTTCTGCGCTTCTCTTTTCTTTTTTTCTCTCTTCTACCAAATGGCGGCTTGCTTATTTCTGAGCTCCCTTTTTACTCTGTTTCTTAGAGGCCAATCGCCATTTAGAGAATTGCAAATAATTATTTCCCTGGGAATCCTAAGTCAATATTTGAGGGTTTGCTAATTGTTTTAATTTGTTTACCCTTGATTAGGGCTTGAAATAATCCCTCTCTTATCTGATTGCTCAGGTCTCACTGCGCATCGGGTTTTCTTCAGCGCTTGGGCTTCCCATGGGCTCGGGCTTTCAATTACCGATTAATTAATTTTAATGAATTTGTTTTTCACATTAATTTTCCTTATTAAATTAATTAAATTAAATTTTCCTAATTAAATTTTCATTATAACTTTTGAGCTCGTCTATCAATTTAGCGTTCATCCATACCCGATAACCCTGTTCAATATTGATTTTTAATTTTTAGCAAGTTTTAATTAATTTTACACTTTTATTGATTTGTTGAGGTTTTAAAAATAAATTATTAATTATATCAAATTGAATAGTTCCGAATAAAAGGAAAACCGAAATTGAACGAAAAAGAATGGCGGTCAAGCAGAGAAGTAATGACAAAGAAAAATATGATATAAACAGAACTATAAAAGGGTACAATCAGACACGAAATGGAAAAATGCGCAAACCTGAAGAAGTGCAATAAAGTGAAATGTTATCGAAATTAAAGCTGAAAAACGGGAGAGGGTAGATTAGGGGATGGTGAAGAAGACAGTGAGCAAGAAATTGTTAGAAAATGTTTAGAAAGGGTCGAAAAACAGGCAAATATGGAAAAACAAAATATTAATTAATTATTTAATTGGCTAATGGGAAAAACGAGCTAATGGGAAGCCCTAGCCAATGGAGAACCCGAGCGCAGCAATTTGGTAGGATAAACAAACGGGGAATTCAGAGGGCAATTATTCAAACAGTCGGATAAACGAGGGTAAACAAAAGAAGGGGAATTACGAAGAGGTCAACAGAAATAGGTAATTAGAGAATGATAACTAATGAAGTCAAAACCAATTAAGTCAAAAATGGGGCAATTACAACGATTATGGGAGTATATAAAGAAACTCCAAATTCAGATAATCGGCAGTAGCCTTAGGTAGGGAAGAAGAAACCGACAATTTTTATGAATTTTTAAGATTTATTTTTATAAATTCTATAATTTAAATAGTTTTTGCTAATTTTAATTTAGTTTTACAAGTTTTATAATTTAAATAATTTTAGTTTCATTGTTTTAAACAATTTGGTTTTATAAATTTTATAATTTATCTAATTTTACTACTTTTATTCTACTTTTTATCATTTTATCCGTTTACTAGATATTTTATTTTAAATTTTACATTTATTTATTTAAAAGATTTTCATATCATTAATTAATTTATTACCAATTATTTTATTTATTATTATTTTATTTTTTCTTTGTTAGCTATTCCGAATGCGACTATTTCTCCTAACTGTATTAGTGATCGCGACCTTTTTTGCGTTCCGTTATTTTAATACCCGGGTCTTATTTATCATCAATGTGTTATGTACTTTTATTTGTATTGATTGGTGTTTTAATTTAACTTGGTGCGATTTTTATGTTATATATTTTTGATTCATTAAAACAAGCTCTCAATTCTCGGTTCTAGCCCAACAGCATTAAAAGAGTTCGGATCAGAAATTGAATTCAAATAAGAAGGTGAAACTTATTTTTAAATCGCACAAGGTCAAGACGTTCCAGAGCGAAGTTCGATCGGAGATTGGGAGCAAAAGCGTGGTTAGCTAAAAGTTGTTATTATTTGTTGAGAATTGTAAATTTGTTATAAAACAAATATACGTTGGGAGTTGTGTTTAATAATTTTTGGAACACGTGGAGTCAGAATAACCAACGGTTCATTTTTAATATCATAAAACCCAACAGATTTTACCAATATTTGTTATGCTTTCCTTTTTATTTTTAAAATGTAAAATTCTATATTACAAAGACATTATAAATTATTACATAAAATCAAATACATAAAATCAAATAGAATAATAAATTAGAATAAATAAATTAGTATAAATAAATATGATAGGATAGTCAATTAGGATATCGTTATTTAACAAGATAATTCGATACGATCATTATTTTTTGAATTGAGCAGAATGAATTATTTTGATTAAGTTCGATCTTCTTGGAATTACTGGCGCTTTTCTGCACACACATTTATTTAGTAGCTTTTTGGCCTTATCTTTTAATATTTATTCCTTAAGCTTGTTCTCATTATTTTCTCTATTTTGTATATTTTCAGCCCTTCTTCTGTACTGCTTCGTCAATTTATTAAAAAAGAATTTGTCTCTCGGTTATTGTTACTGTTGGATGATGAAGGTAGGCACATCACCACATTCAATCTCAACAAGTATTATAGGACAGGGCCCAAAAAATATAGAGTTAATGTGTACGCCGAAAAGCGTAGATAAAAAAAATAGACAGTTCAATGTTCCCAACAGTCAACCACCCAACTCCATGTAAATCCAGAAAACAATTCAAAAACAATCTTTCAAAACAATCGGAAAATTGACTATCTTTGAATTATTTTGACAAACTGTGTAGATATTATTTTTATTTTTGACAATCGACTATTTGTGAAACAATCGACAATTCGTGTAAATATTATTAATGTGTATTTTATTATCATTGATGTGTATTTTATTATTTTTGGTATCAGGTGTATTTTAATCAGGATAAATAAATCATTTTGATATAATTTTGTCGATACATCTAACATTTCAATACAAGGGAAAAATAATTCTATAAAAAACAAAAATTTTAATTAAAGAAATAAATTAATAATTTCAGAAAATAAACAGCTGAATAATTTTGCAATTAATATAAACAGCTGAAAATATTGTAGTGCTCTTAAAATAATAATTAAATAATTGAAAGAATCCTTAAACATAACATAATGTATTTTTAATACTTGAAATTAAAAATAATATAATTAAATAATTGAAAAAAATCCTTAAACATACTTAAAATTAATATAATGTATTTTTACTGCTTGAAATTAATATAATTTATAACATCTGGCTTAAAAAATCTAGTATAAATACCCCAAACATTTTTAGTATAATCGCCCAAAAATTTAGCGTTTTTACGACTATTCAAAGGTTAATCCGGAGAATAATATAAAACCCGAAACAGTACAAAACGTTTCACAAATTTTTAATATTGCAGTAATCGTACATACACAAGCATTATATAACATAATAACAAAAACACACATTACAAGCGTTTCAGAAAATTTGAATTTTTGCACAGCATCTTTTACGATTGTTATATTGGGTAAATTTTAGTTTAATAAATATTTTATCTATCGACTTATTTTTGATATATATAAGAACCAGTAAGTTGAGTGTTCCCGAATATCGAGACCTCAACACTACCATGTCCTTCTTATGTACAAAAATTATTAATTAATTAAAAATATTTTATTAATGTTAAATAAAGAAGTGCTGGGTTGTTAAATTTGGAAACAGTCATTCATTCACAAACTAACAAATTATCATTGCCATTATCATCATCAATCGATTTTCGCTGCAAATTGTTTGATCTGTTATCGTCTACATCTGTTAGGGTCGATCTAGCGGCCTAAGATGTCTAACACAAAACACTAATTTATCTGATTCCAAAGATACATTTTCTGGCGTAATAAGTCAACACTTGTTTTTCTGTTTAAAAATGTATTTGATTATGCACAATATTACAAATGATAAAATTTTTATTATTCTGTGTCAATTTATTTATCCATATAATATTTATTTTTAGTAATTAATATTTAATTATAAATGACCGAAAAATTAATTAAGTTTTTAATTGATTAAAATTAATTTTAATAAACTTATTAAATTTATTAATTATTTCATTAACTTTGTTTGAATAACTATTTTTTGGCTTTTCAAAATGGAAAGTATTTAAATATTAATATGTATTTAATGTCTTTATTTTAGGCTTCTGCAGTTATTTTAACAGGTTTAGGATTAACTGCTGCTGGCCTCATAGGTTTGTTTCTTATTGGTATAAAATAAATTCATTTTTAATAAAGGTAGGCATTTATCAAAAAATGGCTGTCAATTTACTCAAAAATTAAAACAATTAAAGTTTCTTAATGTATGTATTCAATATTCATTTTAAATGGCTTAATGTTTATTAGGGTTCGTCAAAGTATTATCACGGTGGTTTTGAACAAAAAATGACGAAGCGTGAAGCATGTTTAATACTGGGTGTTAGGTACAAATTCATATTAACAAAGTTTTATTTTTAATTAAGTCAAAGTTCATCCAAAGCTAAAATAAGTGAAAGTCATAAAAAGAAAATGGTATTGAATCATCCAGATCGAGGTTATTTTCTTATATTGGGTAAGGGTTGTTAAACTTATTTAGATGGGTCTCCTTATTTGGCCGCCAAAATTAATGAAGCCAAAGATATATTAGATAAACAGTAAATTAGGACAAGCATTTCATTTTCAATCATCAAATAGAATATATATTTTCGCTTATTTATTGAATTTACTTGTTTTAACGTTTCAAATTATAATTTATGATCCTGTTTTTTTGAAAAATTAAATTAGTTTTTTTCATTACATTTTTTTAATCGAAAATTCACAAATACAGGTTTAATAGAATGTTTCGTTTAAATGCTATTCTTGAAAAAAGTATACGGGAAGGGAATGTTACTGAAGCAGTAGATTGTGTAACAAACATTTTGAGGGATGGTTATTCTTGTCAAATTTCTCTTGTTAAACGCCAGAGCACTCCTATTGTGTTAGTTGATTGATAGTCATTTGTTTTCTAAATTTAAATTTAGTGTTAATGTTAATGTTTTTTCTGTCGATATGAGAACCCCAATTACTGTGAAAATAAATGCGTATAAAGAAGATAGCTTCGATGATATTAAACGAAAAGTAGCAATTTATTGATATAAATTATTAAAAGTAATTTGTTTTTAATAATTTTGATAACTCATTTCTCGATTGAATTCGAACACTTTCAATGATTATTTTGATAGGGAAAGAAATAATTTGGAATATTGGATATTTAATTTTAAATTCGAAATTCATTCTGAAGTCTAAAGTTAAATATACAAGTTAATGTCATATTTTGAACTAGCAACTTTATTATTTAATTTTGAATTGTGTATTTAAATTGTAGAACTGTGAAGTTATTTTTAATTAAAAGAAATCACATTTTACTTTGTAGGTTTGTGGAGAATTATCAATTGATTCTCCATACCAACAGAAATTATTTGTGTGCGGTGGCGCAAGTACTGCGATTGAATATGAATTTCCAAGTAATACAGAACTAATTGGTGATTATTTTAAAACAGACGAAGATTTCAAATTAAATCCCATTTGTATATTTGTTACTCAAGCAAGTCCGAGTGTTGAGGTGTGTTTTGTTGACATTAATTAGAATGGAAATATTTAACATTTTAGTTTCAATCTGAATGTCTTCAACAAAGTAATTCGAAATGGGCTTGTTCCAGTTGCAGTTTTCATAACAGTCCTGAGATTATAAATTGCTTGACATGTGGAGCAATGAAGTGATATACCACAAAATATTGTATTGACTAATTGCTTAATGACTACATTTGTATGGGCTATTATTCCATAATTATTCTGGTACCCCTATTTCTTATACTAATTTTGATGGTAAAGGCTAAATATTTAATTAATATTATTCAATCAATATTTATATTATAAATCATTTTGAAATTTATACAATAATTTTATTTAATGATATTAATTACATTTATAA